>CAUYRT010054640.1:0-23665 GCA_963574885.1 Lepilemur ruficaudatus | reverse complement strand
GTATGCCTATCTCCATAAGAAATTATATAACTGATTCCAAAATCATGAGTCTTATTCCAAAACTTACCATTTTTACAATTGATATATTAATATATCTGAAGAATCCATAAAGGCAGTAGAATTAGGAGACCTTGGATAAGTTTACAACTGGTTTTTTTTTTTATTGTTTTGGCTTATTCTTTTTCTTTTGGCTTTATTATTGGATCCTAATTACTTTCAAAATTATATTCTAGCAGTATGTTCAGGAGTTAAGCCTTTAAGAGTCATGCACATTAACTCAGCAGAATAGCTTATTTGTCAAATGTCTTTTAGATTGCATGGCAATTTTCCAGATTTTCAAAGTTTATATTAGAACCTTATCATTACTTTGAAACTCAAGGTGATCTATAATCTAAATAAATTCCAAGATAATAAGAAGTCATTTAGTGTAGTTGTTACAGCTTTCTGGTTTAGATTTTGTTCTTTCAATTTTTCCTACTCGTTATTTTACTTTTAAATAATAATTATTACATAATTTTCATAAATAATTGTTTTTAGTGGCTACATAATATTTCCTTGAATTCATAATGTATAATTTACTTAGGTCATTTATAATTTTTAATATTGATATAAACTTCAAATTTTAGGTATGATATAATTTTTTTTATTTTGACGTATTTAATGATGATTCCCAGGATAAATATTTAAAGTGTGTGACTATTTTTATGGCTCTCAATATATGTTGCCTAATCAGTTTCCAGAAAGGAATATACCAATTCATGATGCCTACCAATAACACTTAAGTATGCCAGTTTCTCCACAGCCTCAATAATATGGAATGGTCAGTACTGTTTTCTCCAATTAGATGTAAAATGGAGCCTTGTTTTAATTTGTATGTCTTTGATTTTTTTAGTAGTTGAGAATTTTTTCTTACTTATTCGCAATTCTATATCTGTGATGTCTAGTGACATTTTTGATTCAATGTTTTGCTCTTTTGTCTTATATATTTGAATTGGTTTACATTAAACTAATAGATTTTGCTATATTTGATAATAGTTTTTAATGCTATATAAAATTTCTTTTCTAGAGTGGAGCTTGATCCACTCCCCAACTTTTATAGGTTTTTGATGTAATTGGAGATAATATAAAAACTAAAGTACATTTTAGCTAATGTTTTTTAACTGTGTTGTTTGAATAGCTTGAAACAGCTTAGTTTTAAATTTTGTTCTGATAACACGGAACCAAAGAGACCATATATATTCAATGATGTGTGTATATGTGTATAAATAATTTTGCAGGTCCAAATTGTTTAAGCCCTTGGAAATATCAAGAGTCTGATATGGCTGACCTGCCTGGTAATGTCCTTCTTCACTATACAGCAAAGGTCAGAGTAAATTCATGGACTGTTTATGTTGTTATAACTATGCTGTGAACTAGAGTTCCTTTTCTATTCCTTTTGCACTTCAGTGGGTAATTGAAAGGAGGGACTTGAATTGCCACTTTTTTTTTTTTTTTTGAGACAGAGTCTCACTGTGTGGCCTGGGCTAGAGTGCCATGGCGTCAGCCTGGCTCACAGCAACCTCAAACTCCTGGGCTCAAGCGATCCTTCTGCCTCAGCCTCCCGAGTAGCTGGGACAACAGACATGTGCCACCATGCCCGGCTCATTTTTTCTATATATTTTTAGTTGACCAATTAATTTCTTTCTATTTTTAGTAGAGATGGGTCTCGCTCTTGCTCAGGCTGGTTTCGAACTCCTGACCTTGAGCGATCTACCCGCCTCAGCCTCCCAGAGTGCTAGGATTACAGGCTTGAGCCACCGTGCCCGGCCTTGAATTGCCATTTTAAAAATTATGAATTTTCAAAGGAAGGTGAGAAGCGGTAAAAATAAAGATGTACCTTTTCAACTAGGGTTTAAATGTCACTGGCATTATGTCATCTCAGTAGTATGAATGGGAATAGTTGTAGTTGGAATTTGTACTAATGACTTCAGTAAATGAAATTGTCCTTGTATTCTCTGAGTTTATTGAGAGATTAAAACAGAACTGGCTCAGCCTTTTATTTGTTTTTTACATGTGATACAGCAAAAAAAAAAAAAAAAAAAAAAGCGAGGAGGAGGGAGAAATTAAAAAAAGAAATGTTTGCTTCCAAAGGAGAAAAAAGTAACTACCTATGATCATACCATGCCCAGTCCTTTTTCCTTCAAGGATTTATCTAGTATAAGTAATTGTGATCAGCAAGGACTGAGGGAAAGAAAATAAAAGGTAGAATTGGAAGGAAAAAAAGAGAGAAAGAAGTAGGCCAGACACAGTGGCCACATCTGTAATCCCAGCACTTCTGGAGGATTGTTTGAGACCAGGAGTTTGAGACTAGGCTGGGCAACATAGGGAGGAGACCCCATCTCTACAAAAAAATTGAAAAATTAGCCAGCCACAGTGGGCAGACACCTATAGTCCCAGCTGCTTGGGAGGCTGAGGTGGAAGGATCACTTGAGCCCAGAAATTCGAGGTTACAGTGAGCTATGATCAGACCACTGCACTCCAGTCAGGGCAACAGTGTGGACCCTATCTCAAAAAAAAAGAAAAAGGAAAAAGAAGAAGAAGAAGAGGGAGAAGCAGCAAAAAATATCAGAGGCCTCCATTATACTGAATGTTACATGAACTCAGAAAATGCTTTGGTTTTGTGAGGTTATACATTTTTGAGTATCTTTTTCTGGTTTAGCCAGCTGGTACATGATCATAATTAATTACTTTTGAATTTTTTTGTTGTATCTAACCTAATAAAATTTACTTTTTATTTTGATAAATAAACTTTTTATTTTGATAATTTTCAAAGGTAGAGTGAAGTCAAAGAATGGTAAAGTGATATCCTGTATATTCTTCACTTAAATTTATCAATTATTAACATTTTATGATACATGCTAACTTTATTTTTTCTTTTATACTTGCTAACTTTGTCTATGTCAAATAACTTGTGAATGCAAATTGACATAGCTATGAAAACACTTCATCCCTAAATATTTCTATATAATCATTTACCTACCTAACAAAATGATCCATAATTCATCTAATACGCAATCTATATTCACATTTTCCCAAAAATATTTACTTAGCCTTTTAGAAATTAATCCTAGATTCAATCAAGGTTCATGTATTGCATTTGTTATAATGTCACTTAAATCTTATATTTTGTTTTTCATAACTTTTTTCTCAAAAAAAGTTTATCCAACTGTATTTTACATTATTTCTTTGAAGGGCCATATCATATTTTTATTCTCTACTATCTAATATAGATAGCCAGGATATAATTCATATAATCCAAATAACATATTTAGTGGCATGTTCTAGGCATGTGATGACCAATTGGTCTTTTTGACATCTGGTCATTGTATTTTTTTTACTAAATAACTTTGAACTTGATTGCATTAATGTTGGATTTTTTTTTATGCTGAAAGTAAAAAATCTGTATTATTAAAAAAATAGCTATTGCCTTGTTTTTCCCCAAGAAACCTGATATGACCAATATATACAATTAAACAGTTTACTGAAGGAGTATTTCTCCAAAGTGGTGATATGTCATGAGACAAGGATCTTTTCTTTTCCTTTCCCTTCTCTCTCCTCCCCTTCCCTTTTTCTCTTCCTCCACTCCCTCTTTCTCTTCCCTCCCTCCCTTCCTTCCTCCTTTCTTCCTTTCCTTTCTCTTTTCTTTTCTTCTCCTTTCCTTTCTTTTCCTTCCTTTTCCTTTTCCCTTTCCTTTCTTTTTCCCTTTCCTTTCCTTTCCGTTTGGTTCCATTCGGTTCCTTTCGTTTCTTTGGAATAGGGGTTGGATTCAAGGATGCTTCATTACCTGCAAATTCACAGAATGAATGTGAAGTTACATGCTTTTATGAATGGAAGTTAACAAAATGACTTTAACAGTTTCTGAAGTTGCAGACTACATTCTTAATCTGAATAAAGCCAGAATTATCTGTCAGTAACATGAAGGAAAATAGTGTCTTACACCTGTAATTGGATATTTATATGATGATATATTTTTCTGTTCCATGATTTCTGTATCTCACATTTTAATCACATATTTTTTTGTGTATCATGAAATTGTGCCTAGGGAAGTACTAATTGGAATAAAACATTGAATTTTTTTTTAAAGCCAAAAATCTGTTTATATATATTGGTTTAAAAGAGAAAAAATTTAAAACTCTTTAACTGGTGAATAAGTTTCAGCTATAGCCCATTTGCCAAATGACGAGCAGCAGTGACCTGCTTTTGATGAGTGAGTGCTTTAGAATTTAGTGCCTGATTCCTTCTTTTAAGAGACTGAAAACATTGCTTGACACTATGTGCTCAAAAAAAAAAAAAAAAAAAGAGAGACAGGGAACAGTAATACCAAAATTCATATGATGGGCATCTTATCATTGACTATTCTATATACCTTTTAAAATTATGGTGAAATGTTCCATACACAGTTAAAGTTATGCTTTGTTCTAATTGCACTTAGTTATTTGCCAAATTTTTGTTCTATTCTTAGGCCTGCAAAAATTCAATCTGTCTTGATTTATCTACTAATTGTTTGCATGGAAGATTAACAGGAAACAAAGTAGTGAACTGGGACATTAAGGTAAATTAATAATAAATGTTGGACAACATATAAGTTTACTAATTCTTTTAAAGATTTTGTCTTTTAAGTACCACCAGATTGTTGTGAATAATAGATCTTAGTTAAAATGTTATGCAGACATATAATATGAAGGATAAACAACTGCAAATTTAAATGACTACACTAGTTCAATAACTGCTTTTGTCGTGGGTATCTGTAGCACTTTATTATTTCACTTATCATGGTGAATAGTAACACTTGTTTGCCTGACTCTCCAGTAGTCCTTAAGAACTTTGAAGGAAGGGCCACTACTTTTTTCACCAGTGCCTGGTACAGGGATATCCAATCAATAATTGCTGACTGAGTGAAAATTAGTAAAGGTTAGTTAGGCTAATGTGAAAGAGAGATTCTATTTCTAAAATATAGTATTTCTTTGAAAGATACCTTAAATAGAGGTTATAGCCTAAGTAAAAGCAAAAGAAGTATAAAAGATAGTTATAATGGGTCTTGCTGGTAAATCAGCAAAAAACTTTCTAGTCAGTTAACACCAATCAAATATGTTTATTGTTTCAGTGCAACAGAAATCATTAGGATAATGTTGCCTGTGTAGAAATGAATCCATTAATTAATGTTAGTCTCATGTTATTCATGCTGTATAAAGCATTTTTCTCTTTAATTTTGGGATGAGAACACTTATCTGTTAATAGTAAGACTTAAGACATGATTGACAAATTCATAAGTTAACTTTTGCTTCACTTGTAAGATTGTTTTTACAAAGTTAGTTCTGTGTAGTAGTATATATAGAAACCTAATTATTTATGCCATATAGACCCGAAAATCTAAAAATTAAAGCATCTTTGGTGGCTTGAGTTACAGCTGTGTGGACTAACTAATTAGATTTTCGTCTTATGTGGAAATCAAAAAGGAACAGAATTATCAAGAGAAAGACAACTTTATTTATTTATTTATTTTTACTGCAGCAAAATCAAAGACAAATGAAATGACTACTGGTAAAAAATATTTGCCATATTGTAAGTAAGTTAATTTACTTACTCTACAGGGAGCTCTTAAAAATCAGTATGAAAAACAGGCAAAACAAAGTAGCAGATATGTAGGATGAACAAATCTAGAGGTCTAGTGGAAAACATGAGGATTGTATTAAATGAAATTATATTGCACTAGAGAGTTTTGTTAAATAAGTAAATTTTAGTTCTTGTTACAAAAAAGTGTGAGATGATAGATACATTAATCTGTTTCACTATAGTAACCATTTTACTATCTGTATGTATCCTGTAACATCATTTCATAAGCCTCAAATATATATAAAATAAAATTTGTTTTTAAAAAAACAGGCACAGAATATCAAGAGGTTGTTTACAGACTTAAGCTAGGTCCACATGGCCATTCAAAACCTTATATGACACTCACTGTATATCAAGCATAAGCACTTTTTATATATTAGCAACACCTTTATGAAGTAGGTATTATTATTATACCCATTTACAGATGAAGAAAATAAGACCAGAGAGATATTAGTAGCTTATCAAAGAATAGAGAATATATTTTATTAAGCTACCCAAAATATCCAACACTTTGAACTTTGGCTGAAACACCCATTCCACCTTTTTGTTAACTAAAAGTAGAGGAGTGGGTCATATTTCTACCAACAAATGCATTGTTTTTATGATTTATTCTCCTGTTCATTATGTCTAATTGCCTAGGGACAATTGTTTGTTCTTCCATTGTTGGAATTACATTATAAGATCCACTTGTTAGCTTATGTTTGCATTGCCTGTGTTCAAAAATCTCTAAACTTTGGAAAACAAAGATAAAATAAAAATAATCTGGCATGATCTGCCTTGAATGTTGATTATGGTGCCCCCTGAGGCTACTCTTTAAAGCATCATCCCATGCAGTGCTTCCTTTAGCTTAGGTTCCTTTGCTATCCTATATATTGCTTAAAGGTTTATTTAGCAAATTATATTATAACTTCATACATGTTGTATAGATATTAAATGGTAAATTTATAAAATTAAAAAATTGTAATTTTCTTTTTAGGACATCATAAACTGTATAGGTGGACTGAATGTACTTTTTCCTTTATTGGAACAAATCAGCCACTTGAGTGAAAGACAGATTCCTGAAGAAATGAATGACAGCATAGTTCCTGAATTGATAACACCTATGGAAAGAGAGTGTATGGTATTGACCTCCACAAAGGCATCAGGTATTAAGATGAAATTATTAATAACACAAAATTGTCATTGAGAAATTTGAGAATTAATTGAAAAATAGATTAAAATATCCTACCACCATTAAGAAGAAACTTAACCCATTTGTAGCTGTAGCAGCTGTCCCTGGTTTTACTAATATAGTTCAGAAAATTTATACTTTCATCAAAAAAAACTAAAGATGTTGTTTTTACTCTCCACTATCCTTAGTTTATCTTTTATTGGAAATATGACTACATTGTTAAATTTGTGGTGGAGAAAATATTTACATGCCCATGTAAGTATACAATATGCAGTTGCTGCTTTTTCTGATTGCTTTGTACAAGTAAGCTTTGGAAATAAACTGCTGAACCAGATTCCTACTTTGTTACAATATGCATTATGATATAAAAAATGTGATATAAAAGTGATTATAACAATTAGAATAATTAATGATATGTTCCTGATTCCACAGAGTCAAGACTAGAGAGAAACCTAGTTGCAACATTCATCTTGATTGTGAAACATTTTATTCAGAGACATCCTATCAACCAGGACAATCTTATTCATTCCCATGGAGTTGCGATTCTTGGTGCCTTACTTCAGAAGGTGAGCCAGCCTAAGATTGTGTTGATGTAGCTAATGATTATAATTAGCATCTAGTGTTGGGTTCTTTCCTTCCTAATAAATATAATTTTAAAGATAACAGTATTATAACCTCATTTATATTAATGGGTATAGTTTGTTTCACAGGCAGCTTTTAAAAACTTTTATGGAATCATATAAGGATTACTTATTTTCTATAAGTCTGTAATCTTTGATATATATAACCTTGTTTGTTAGCTTTGATGTTTGTGATATTTGAGAAATATAAGACTATTTCAGGAATATGACATTAGGAAAATATTTTCTAGTGTTGAATCAGAAAAATTACTGTTTAAATTGCTTGTATTTTTCTAACCTAGGTTTTTCTATTTTTATATTTAGTAGATATTCTGAATTAATGATTGAAATTATAGCTTAATGACAGTTATTTAAAGTGAGCTTTACAGAACCTTCTTCTGTTTGATTCCAGGTGCCAAGCACCTTGATGGATGTTAGTGTATTGATGGCAATTCAATTACTAATTGAACAGGTATCGTTAGAGAAAAATATACAGCTCCTGCAACAAATGTATCAATATTTACTCTTTGATTTCCGTATTTGGAACCGTGGCGATTTTCCCTTTCGAATTGGTGAGAACAGGCTATTAGATAAAATTTTATAGTTGTTTTGGAAATTCATAACTACCTATGTGACTTTATTTTAGACATATCATTTACCAGTGAACTTTCTATTTTAGGTCACATACAGTATCTTTCTACCATCATTAAAGACAGCAGGAGAGCTTTCCGAAAGAAGTATGGCGTGCAGTTTCTCCTAGATACACTTAGGATTTATTATGGGTATGATGCCCTTGCTCCTTCTCAGTTTGATATATTGTTTTCTGTCTGCTACAGATTGGATTGGTAGATTTTCTCTTTACCAGCAATTCTAATATCTTTTAACTTCAGAGAGGCAGGATAGTGTAGAGGTTAAAATGAACAAGGGGTCACATACATTGAGTTTGAATCTTGCTTTCGTTAATTGTGCAGCTATAGGCAAATTACTCAACTTCTCTGTGCTTGAGTTTTTGCATCTGAAGAGTAGATAATAAAACTGACATTCTGTGATTGTCTTAAGGATTAAATTAAATGAGCTAATACAAAGCCACTTATAACTGTGTCTGCTACGTAATGAGTGTTATATAAACATAAGCTGTTTTAATATCTTTAATTTTTGTCACTGAAACTCTTAACTTCGAAAGATTTTCCTTAAAAAGAAAAATAAGCCAAAGATTCTATGAATTTCAATAATTACATGGAAAGATCTTTTTTTAAACTATGAATTCTTTTATATAAGAAATACAAAAAGTGTAAAAATTAAAATTTCAGTTCATGCACTTTTGTTTTCTCTTTCAGGAGTGGTTGTAAATATAATGAGCTATCTCTAGATGATATTCGAACAATAAGGACTTCTTTGTATGGACTAATTAAATATTTTCTGTGCAAAGGTGGAACTCATGAAGAGATACAAAGTATTTTGGGTTACATAGCTGCTACTAATGAAGAAGACCAGGTATTACCCCTGAGATAAATCTATTTTTCCTTTTTAACATTGAAGTTGCTATGTCATCTTATTATAAAGTTTCATTTTGTTTAATTAAATATTTTAAGAGTAAAATATGTATAGTGTCACATACAATACCATGCAGTTAAAGAATTAAATTTTGTCGACTAACTGAAAGTTTAATAAAATAGATGGCCATGTAATTTAATATTTCAGTTAGCTAGAAAATGTATGTGGAAGTAGTTGCTTTGTCTGGCAGTTCTGAAGTCTGTTTTCATAGTCTACATGGTATACATTTACCTATCATCAAAGTTACTGGGTAGATTTCTAACATGAATTTTAATATAACATAGGTTTATAAAAATATTACATAAGAAGTAAATTATAAGGGTGTATCTGATTTTAAAATACTTTTACATATATTATCTCATTTAATTCTTAGAACTACCCTTTAAGGCAGTGGTTCTCATCAAATGGTCCCTGACCAATGTTACCTGGGAACTTGTTAGAAATACAAGTATACTGCTGATTCAACTTCCAGATTATTATACATGGTAAAATTTGAGAACCACTCATATAAAATATTCAGATCAAGAATTACTCTTCTCATTTACACTTTTGGAAATTTATATTCAGGGAGACAATGTGATTTAAAAAATCACAGCTGATAAACCTGGAACTAGAACCCAAGTATATTTACTGCTGTTTCAGCACCCTTTCTGTATAACCCTCTCAGCACCACAATTTTGAGCAGGTTTATGTCCACCAAAATATTTTGCCCTCATATGTAATATTCATTGCATACTCAGTGGTTACATGACTTCAGATTTGGTATTATGTAGTAAGTCAACATAGGCAATTTTCCTGTAAGGTTGGACTGCTTCAAAAGCTTCTCATTATTTAGAATGATGAGTAGCCATCTTATTTCATGATAGTTGCATCTGTGATTCATTGACAATGGTATTGTCTTGGTCAATTCAGTCAAAGCATTAGTTGTTGAGAACTTACTATATACAAAGAATAATATTAGATGTTGCAGCTAACATAATGATGAATGAATTATTATTCTTACTTTTAGCCTTGTATGGGAAGGAGTCAGAGGTTGACAAATAACTATGAAGCAAAGTAGAGTATAATAACATCTCTAAGAGAGATACAAAGTTCTATGAAGTTTTCATAGGAGAGTTTTACATGTTGAGGAGACCAGAAAAGGCTTTATGGAAGAGATGCATTTTCATATGGACAAAGCAGAATAGGTAGGGTTTCAGCAGGTGAATATGGACAGTGAAGAGGAGGTATGCAAAAGGAAATGGAGAAAGACAAAAAGCAGGGCTGGTTCAGAAAACATCAGATAGTTCAGTTAAGCTAAAACATTAGGGTATGTAGGATTTAGTTAAATATTTTGTGATTTATGACTTTATTTTTGCTCTTATATATGAGTATGGTGGTTTGTTTTGTGTTGTTTAATTTTAAAAGCTCTTTGGAATTTTGGATGTACTCTTCAGTCTCCTACGTACCAGCCCAACTAGAGGTCAGCTTTTCTTACTGCTGTTTGAACCAGGAAGTGCTGACATACTTTATGCCTTGCTTTTAAATCAGAAGTACTCTGACAGACTAAGAGAAATCGTTTTTAAGGTACAAACATTTCTTAAGCATCTTTGTATTTGGGGACATTTGTGGATATATGAATTTTCTTGCAACATAACCATTTTGTGACTATAAATTCTTTTTTCATATCTATTTCTGATTTTAAATTATTCAACTTATTTTTATATACATTTTTCATGTTTCAGTTCACATATTAAAAAACTAATTAAAATCTGAAAAATCATCGCAGTGGAATACTCACTTTGTCATACCATTCTCATCTCCTCTTTGACTTATTGTGGGGTCTCTGTGGCAATTCACAACATTTTAATAGTTAATAATAACAGCTAACCTTTTGTAGCTCCTACTGTATGTCAGGTACTAAGTACTTTTCATATATGAGCTTACTTAATCCTTCCAACAACTTTATGAAGTAGGTATTGTTATTATTCCCATTTTACAGATGAAGAAACTGAGTCCAGAGAGATTAATAACTTGTTGAATGTATGGATGAGTTGCTTCACAAATGTTTCCTTGTCCTTGAAAATTATTTTGATAACTGTTATATAAATGGATTACTAGATTGATCTAGAGCTGTCTTGACACACCTTTGTTCCTCTTGTAAGCTATATGGTTTGTTTCTATCTAAGCCTTACCCATTAGGAAAGAAAATTTTAAATTATTTCTCTTTCATTTGCCATATTTAAATTAGAGTTTTATATGTATTAATTATCTAAATACTCTTGCATTTCAGTCTAATTTATTCTAAAATCCATTTTTTACGGATACTATAATATGGAGTATTCCTCCTATTAATGCTGCGGTTTTTTTTTTACACTTAAGGAATAAAATGATGCTCCAAAAACAATGTATGGTTATATTTTATTCAGTATTAACCTAAGCAACAAACTATTCTTAGTTCTTTATATTGAGAAGAATATATTACTTGTCGTGACCAGATTATGGAACAAATGTTGAAATGCACAAACGTTTATGAACGTAGTAAACAACGTATTCGACTCAGAGAAGTTGGCTACTCAGGATTGGGACTCCTTCTTAATGAAGCACTTGTTAATATTTCTCTCATTAAAAACCTCACCAACCAAATCATAAATACAGGTATGACTAAGGCTAATAATAACTAATACATTTAAGAAATATTTTTTTCCTAGAAGTTTTTTACTCTTTTCTCAGGTTGCTTTTAAAATTACTTGTTATTTGTTCAGCAGGGCCTTCCTTAGGTATGGTGTCTTACATACTTTTGTTGCTTTTGTCTCCTCAGAGCATAGCACAGTGCTTACTCAGTAAATGTTTATTGACCGAGTGATTAAATTAATAACTGAGTCCACATAGCAAGAAAAGGGCACTAGAGAAATATGTGCAAAAGATTTTTTTCTTTAAGGGGCTTAAATTTTTAAAGGCAAAATGAAAACTAATTTTAGATGCTCATTTTTTCTAATTTTGTAATACATTTTTTTTCAGTACTTACTACAGATAGCAAAATTTATGCCGGATGCTGGGAGTTTGAGGGTTTAAAGTTTTTTGTCTTAATAAGACTCAGGCAATCAAAAGAAAAGAATACTTGGGAGGCCGAGGCGGGTGGATTATTGGAGCTCAGGAGTTTGAGACCAGCCTGAGCAAGAATGAAACCCCATCTCTAGTAAAAAAAAAAAAAAAAAGAAAGAAATTAGCTGGACAACTAAAAAATATATATATATATAATTAGCCGGGCATGGTGGCGCATGCCTGTAGTCCCAGCTACTCGGGAGTCTGAGACAGAAGGATTGCTTGAGCCCGGGAGTTTGAGGTTGCTGTGAGCTAGGCTGACCCTATGGCACTCTAGCCCGAGCAACAGAGTAAGACTCTGTCTCAAAAAAAAAAAAGAAAGAAAGAAAGAAAAGAGTAATACTTATTTAGGGTTAACCCAGGAGGGTGTCAAACATTCAAAACCTATTTTTTCTGTAAAATTTGAACATATATATAATTCTTATTTTAAAGTGAAACAATTATTTCAGCAATTATACAAATATTACCCATGGTTCTTTCTTTGGTCATCTCTGGAATATATTTTAACTTTTTGGTTTTTTTCCCTCCATAGATCCTGTTATTAATTTCAAAGATCTGTTATCTGTGGTATATATCACTCATAGAGCATATATAAATGTTAGAGTGGTCATCTGCAGGAAGGTTAGTAAACCTTTAAGATACATTTTTAACAATAGCATCATCATCATACTGTAAATTACTTTTGCATTGAGTGTTTTCCAGCAAATAGAAGTTTTCATTTCTCTTATTTTATAAATAAGTAAACAATTTCCTTTTTGAAGTGAATTAACCTCATGTAATCACCAGAAATCAGCATATGAATTTGTTATTCTTAGCTCTTCATGGTCTCCTGGAAATATTCCCTTTCCAGAGTCAAAAATTTATTACCAGAGAATAGTTTCTTTATTAAGAACCTTCAATGATTGTGACCATTTCTAATTTATATACCATATTTTAGAGTTTCTGAATCTTTCAACTCTTTGGAAAAAATTTTCTGTATTTATAAGTATTTCAGCAATTATTTGACTTTAGTACACATTTAACCTCTAAGGCAAGAGATAGTTATCCTGTCCTCCCCATTCAGATCATGACCACCTCTCTCCTCCGCTGGTAACCACTGACCTGTCTACTGTTTAATTTGCTTCCTTGCTTCTCTTTTTAATTCTGCCTCCTAATTATGTCACAGTACTTTCTGTCAGTTAAAAATAAAACAAACAACAACAACAAATATATGTGTGTGTGTGTGTATATATATCTTTTTAATGGCTGATAGTTTTTCATTCTATGGCTATTCTATAAAGTATTATCTTACCCCTTATTGATAGACATTTAGGTCATTTCCTGTTTTTTCATGTTATATGCTGCTGTTAATAATATCTTTTTATGTATATCTTTTCCTATTTGTGGTAATACATACATAGGACATACTCTATGAAATAGAATTACTATGTCAAATGGAATTCAAAACATAAATGTGATTTTGCCACACTGTCCTTTTTTTTTTTTTTTTTTTTTTTGCTCTTCTCCATCCTCCTCCTTTGCAGGCACACATTGTCCTTCAAAATAATTGTACTAGTTTACATTTACACAGTGTGTGTGACAGTGACTATTTCTCCACATGTCAACCCTGAGAATTTGAAGCAGGTCGTGTAAATTGATCCTTTCATTTCAGTATGCAATTACAACTATCAGTGCACCTTGGTTTTTATCCATTATATGTGTGTGAAATAGGCATAAGTTTTATTTTATGGAAACTTTAAAGTCATGAAATCATGAAAAGTTTCTTTGCCAAGCAAAGCTTAATCTGGAAGGAAAAAAAATTTTGTATTCTGCACCAACAAAGTAATGGTAGCTTACTGATTGATATAACATTAGTGAAGTAAGAAACTTCACATGTATGTCATTGTGACTCATTGCTTTCTATATCAGCATACATTAGTACTATTAATGTTGAAGTCCCTGCCAACATTATTCATTTCCTGCTATGAACTTGTCAGAGTTAGAACTTCTATTAAGAGAGATATTCAAAACCTTGAGAGCCAAAGTTCTTTTCATCTACATAGAAGTTTAATTGCTTTGTTATAAAAATGTCTTAAAGATCTTAGCTGAGTTTCTGAAGATTTTTAAGAACTTGTTTTTATCCAAAAATTGAAATAATCTCGGTAGTAGAGATCATACATGTTCCCATGTCATCGTTACTCTTTAATTTTAAATTCTTATTCCAACTAAGTAGCAGCATCTCTTTTCTTGGAATGAATTTTTTGGAATTAAAGTTTACTTTTTGTTTTGTTTGTACAACATAGACTTACTAGACAAGATAAGCTTCAGTATAGATTTACTGAACAAAATGTTTTTCAAAAGTAGCCATTAACTTTGTTGGGAAAAGGATGAGACAGGAAAACATTATTCTTGGTATACCCAGCTTATATCAAAGTGTCTTATGTGTTCTATTCAATCTCCTAACCTAGGAGATTGAACTGGCCTAGAACTGTGCCTGGCACATAGGTACACGTTCAGTAATATTTGCTGAATATAGTAGGCTTGTGTAAAGTATTTAGTTGAGAGGATATCAGCTTATTACATTTTATATGTATAATTATTCTAGTTATATGTTCTCTGTGACCAAGTTAAATTAATAACGTGTGTCTTGGCATGTGAAAGATCATTTTAGTTGTCCTTTAGGACAAACTAGAATGGACAGGAAAAAATAAAGGTTTTTCTTTTTTATCTTTCAGCAAAGAATTTAGTACATCCCGACTCTGTACAATGAATAGTATTCAGATTAGTTGGAAACATGATGTCAGTCCTCCAAATAGTTTATAATCTAATTAAGAACATAATCTTTTGAAAGTATATCCTTTTATAGTTTCTCATTCAATTGCTTTGTCATTAAAATAAGTGAAAAGAGACTATTCTTGATATAAGTACCGTGTACTCTTTGAAGAATTTTGTATTCCTAATCTCTTTGCAGATTTTACAGATTTTGCAGTCCCAGCCAGATGCAGCACATCAAATATCACAACAAGTTGGTTGGCAAGACACCTTAGTTAGGCTTTTTTTAAAAGCAAATTTTGAAAATGGAAATACTCTTCATAAACACCGTAAGGCTGTTTTAATGAAAGACAGTGATCAAAATATATCAACTGAAGATTTTAAGAAGAACTTCGATGAAAAGACAGATGAGGAAAAAAGCAACTCTTTTGCCTCAGCTAATGTGTCTTCAGATCAGTGGAGTTTGGAAGACAGACACTCTTTAGACTCAAACACACTGTTATTTCAAGAAGATAGCTCTGTAGGAGAATTGTCTTTCAAATCAGAGAATCAAGAAGAATTCTGGCATAGTAACACTTCACATTTGAGTTTAGATCTCAGTGGAATTGACTCATGTGAAATGAGTGATAGTGGAAATCAAATGCCAGACAGCCTGCCTAGTACGCCATCCCCAATAGAGTCTAGTAAGTCATTTTCCGTGCAGTCTGACAAAGAAAGCAGCATCACAAATGATACGGGCTTTATTGATGACTTCTCTGTACTTGAAAGCCAAGAGGTAAAATTCCTTATTTTTATTTTCATATGTATGTTATATACTTCTAATCCTTAGAATTGTGCAAGCAGTTGTTAAAAATTTCCTATTCATGTTCTAAGTTTCATGATCTAAGGTTTAGAAGCCACTAGATTGTGAGTTTCTTGAGAGCAAAGCCAATGTCTTATTCATCTTGTATCTTTAGAGCCTAGTAAAAGTTCCAGGTTCATCAAGGCACTTTAAAACTATGTTAAACAATTACAGTCATCATATGTTATCACTCTTATTATGTCCTTTTAACACCTCCTCACTCTAGTTACTTAAAATTCTTTTATCTTTTCTAGAGATGTGAAGAGGAACTTCTTCAATTACTGACAAGTATTTTGAATCATGTAATGTGTAAGGGACTGGAAAAGTCTGATGATGATACTTGGATTGAACGAGGACAAGTGTTTTCAGCACTAACTAAGCCAGGAATATCCAGTGAGCTACTTCGACCATCAGATGAAATAAAACTAACGTAAGCATTCAGTTAGTGATTTTCCACCCTCCTTTTGAAGTGGGTAGGAGTCTGAAATTATATTCGTTATTGAACTTTTATTCAGTATTCAGTGGATTTAAAGGGAGAAAAGGAGAAACTTTGTGTTCAATTCCCTTTCCTATCTTTTGCCATTCTAGTAGGCCCTAAAGAGAAATCCCAAACTACTCAATCTGAGGAGATTGAAATCTTAAATAAATTTAAATTTTAAAAAATTACAGATTCCTTGTTTAAATTGTTTTCTTCAGGATTTGAGGACTTGATACATGGTGTTTTATAGGCTTGTCCAACTTTTGAGTGTTTCCATGCTCAGGGAAGGGAAGGGAGTAGTGTTTTCATGAAAATTACTTCTCTGAAGGATTTAGGGTTCCCTGTAAATAATAGGACTGTGTAACAACAGCACAACGGGGTAGAATTACCTCTTTGTTTTTCTACAAAGCTAGACTCTCTGTAAGGCATAGTGAGCCTTTCTTCCCTAAACTTCCCAATTTCCAGTTTTATAGAAACTGTTTTAAATATCTCATGGAGGGTGGAATGTGAATTATTATCATAGCTTTTTAGTAGTCAAGTAAAACAGGTAACTTTGACTTTGACTTTTAGTATTAGATGTGTTAAAGATTGATACTCCAAAAAACTAAAAAGTTACTCCATCATTATTAAATTCCATCCATAATGTCTTAGTGATATCTGCCAGTGATGGTGTATCTTTGGAGGTAAAGTATTGCCTCTCAAGCTGTTTTTTCTTTTTTTCATGTCCTACTGTCTTCCTAAGATCACAGTGGTTTTAAGAGGACTTTGTTTTACACTTAGTTTGCTACAGAAGATGTTAGAATGGACAGTCACAGAAAACAGAGAGGCAAAAACTAACCCAGTAACTGCTGAAAATGGCTTCCGACTCGTGCTGATCATACAAGACTTTCTGCAATCCGAGGGACTAGTTAACTCAAATATGTGGACTGAGAAGGTGAAGTAATATTCCTTTGAAATTATATTTTGGGAAGTTAAGAACTTTATTCAGAGAATGAAGTTTTGTACCCCTCTTTTTAGAGCGTTAATACATAATCAGATGCAGTAAACATGAGTAAGATGTGATGAATAGTCACAGATTTTGTTAGCCATTGCTAGTATGACTCTTTTGGCTTTTGCCAACTGAACATTGGACTAGTTTTGAAATATTTATGATTTGCATTAGTGTTGGGGAGAACTCAGCAGTGGATTAAAAAACTGGATGTTTTTACTTCGTAATTTTTTCCTTAGCTTTTAGAGGATATGATGCTGCTCTTTGACTGTCTGTCAGCCTGGTATTCTGAAAGTCCAGTATGGGTAAAACTCTCTCGAATTCAGATCCAGTTGCTTCTTGGATTCATTGGAAGGGGTAATTTGCAGGTTTGTCAATTTTTTTACTTCATTTTCTATACCTGCATGCAGCATAAGTATTATTTTTGTGACAACTAAATGATAACATCTTTTAAGTATTTTAATTATTTTATTAGTTCCAAAAATATCCATGATTTCACTTGGAGTTTGGGTTTTGTGAGATCAGACAAGAGCTTGAGAGGGAGCTAATTGATTGTTTCTTCCTGATACTTATGAGTTGGTATAATTTTAAGGCTTCCTTTTATAGAATTTATACATAGCTTATATTAAAAACATTACTCATATCATCTATGTTCAGTGTAACCCACTAGGTGCTAGACAGCCTGCATAAACTATTTATATATGTACATTTTAGAGCTTGTATTTTTAGGAAAATTATTTTTTAAATTGTTCTTTCAAAGTTTTTTCTACTATTTTACTAATCCACAATTTTACATTCTATCTCATATCTTTTTTTTGTTCATCAAACACCAAGTATCTTTCAAGTATTAAGCATTGTGCTAGGTTTTGAAATAAAGGTAAATAAAATATTGGTCACAAGGAATATTTATCTCTATTTTAAATTAAAATTTTAATAAGTTGGAAAAGTTTCAAGGGAATTTTAGTCTGTCATTTTTCTATTTACATGGGTACTTGTGAGAATCTGTGTTGCATTAGTCATGACAGGTATCCCACAACTATTTACCTGACCCTATTTATTTTCTTTTGATGTTTCAATTTTTATATTTGGGTGCAGGGACTTAGGGATTGGACTGGTTTCTAATGTATATAGACTAGATAGACTGTTGATAATAACATGGAAAGGTTATAGGCCAGGCATGGTGGCTCACACCTATAATCCTAGCACTCTGAGAGGCCAAGGCAGGAGGATCGCTTGAGCTTGGAAGTTCCAGACCAGCTTGAGCAAGAGCGAGACTCCGTCTCTACTAAAATACAAAAAATTAGCTAGGTGTGGTGGCATGTGCTTGTAGTCCCAGCTACTCAGGAGGCTGAGGCAGAGGATTGCCTGATACCAGGAGTTTGAGGTTGCTGTGAGCTAGGCTGACACCACAGCACTCTAGCCCAGGCGATAGAGCGAGACTCTTTCTGAAAACAAACAAACAAACAAATAAAGAACATGGAAAGATTAAATTTTTGACATAAACTTGCCCTGTTTTAAAAAGACCATAATCTGATGATTCTGTTTTTAATAATTATTTATTTCTGATTGTAAAAGTAACACCTGCTCACAGTGGAAAATACACAAAAGCATAAAGAAGAAACAAATAAATTATTCAATATCTCATAACCTGAGAGAAAACAACTGTTAGTATTTTAATATTTTTTCCTGTCATTTTTTTTTAATGAATATATCTTTTTCAGATGATTGAAGTGATCATGTATTTGGGTGATTTTGTATTCTTTTCTTTCTCTTCCTATTACACAAAACTCATTTCCCCATGCTACTAACTTTTTTAAATAGGAGTTTTTTTCCTTTCATCCTTAAAGTAACACATACTCATTGTAGAAGACTTGAAAAATGCCAGAAAACTAAACAAGAGTATTTTTAGGGTATTAAGGTAGTTAGGGTATTAAGACACAGAAATGCTAGTTTAAATTGTATAACCTTTTGAATTTAATTTTAAAATATATGAACTAAGAACTTTTAAAAATGATTATACTCGTTGTCTAGTAATTGTACTCTAAAACTAATCCTAAAATAATAATATTACTGAGCAATCTTTATACACATAGATGTGCATTGTAATATTCTTTTTTCCCTCTACCTAGAAATAAAATGAGGAATGCTTTTTTGGCTTTTTCATTAATATTAGCCTAATGAATATTAAAGTAGTTGCAGCTAGCACGCCAGGTAGTTATTTATTTTAGATGTTGGGACTCTTTTTGTGTTCCACTCATAGTTTACCCTGTTTTTTTATTTGATGAAATTTCCCAAAACAAAATGCCTTTGTTTAGTTCACTGTTAAATATCCAATGCCTATTTCATAGTAGAGGCTCTATAAATACTTGTTAAATAAATAAATGAATGAGTACAGCACCTACAGATAAGACTGATCCTATATTTCAGTAGTTAGTTACCTAAAACATTTCTCACTAGCCTGTTGTTTAATTTCGTTCTCTCAGAAATAAAAGCATATTTCCTGGAGGTTGTACATGTTAAAGTTTAGGACAGGAATCTCTTTTCTTATTAGGGTTATAATACAGCTGCCTGCAAAATGAATCTGGTTAGGTAAGTTATTTTGTTTGGCCCATATGTATCAATTGTAAGTATTTAAGTGTTAGGAGGTTTCATCCAAAAACCAATATTTCCCGGCTTTTCTCAAAAATAGAGCTACATGATTATTGATTCTTTTAGTTGCAGCATATGGTCTCCAGCTGCTCTGGTTCCCTACTCCTGCAGTTGTCTTAGCCAGGGATTTTCATCATTGGCTGCACATGAAATCACCTAGAGGAGCTTTTAAAAAATACCTTGTTACAGCATCGCTCATAGTAATAATTCAAAATTAGAGGGACTAGGGCATCAATATTTTTTAGTAATTCCTCAGGTGACCCTAATGCAGTACTGTGTATAAAGAAGGTAGGAGCGGGGATATATGTGGTGTTTGTGTATCCAAAATTAAAGCACTGGTGAAGTAAATTATCTCATATTCATTACAGAGTTTAGTTATTAAAAGCAAAGCACTAGATATTCAACTTTTTATGTAAACAGTATTTTTAAAGACACATAGCAAAAAAGGCCCAGAATATTAGCATTGGTATTTCCTGGATGTAGAGATTTTATGACTTTTTTTTCTTTCATTTATTGCACTCTATTGGAATTAAGTTCCTTTAGTTAGATTCAAAGACTAAAGTCGGGTGAAGGGTTAGGGGAAAATATGAGGAGGGTAGAGAAGCCTCACTTTCTAGTAGAGAAGTTAAAACTTTGAGCCATCTTAGAGATTGTTTCTCTAATGCTGTTTGCTTTGTTATGATTTGCATAGAATGACTGCCTGAGGTCTCTTTTTGTTGCCTTATCCTGCAAAGACCTGTGTGTACATTCCAGACTAGCTTTTGGCACAAATAAATTCTTGAAGTGGTGTCAGGTTCTAATACTTTTTAATTTTCTTTTGCTTTTCTTTATTTGAGAAGATCCAAAATAAGGAAATAGGGTTAAGGGAGAAGGAGAAGGAAGCACAATATATCACTTTTATTGGTTTGCTTTTAAGGTTTAGATCTTTCCCTAGCCCCCTTAATGGCCTAATTTACCTTTCCACCTTGGGGTTTAGGGTCAGAGCTTAATAGTAATAATATATATATATAAAATATAATAATATATTTCTTTGCTGGTGCTTGTGCTCTGAATATGGGAATTTTAAGGGTAGTTAGGTTTCTGATCAAGAACTTGGACTCCTATATACCTGTTCTTTATGTATCGGAATACTTTTGATTTCAAGGAACAGAAATACCAACTCAAACTGACTTAGTTAAGAAGATTTAGTGGCTCATATAATTGAGGTTTCCATAGTCAAGATGAGTTTAAGGCAGGGTTCAGTCAAGACTCTGGTTCCATTTATTTGCTGTTCTCAGAGCGCTACTCTCGATCATCTGTCGTCTTAAGTCGTCCACCCTTGTGAACACAAAATGGCTGCCCAACAGCAGTTGAGACTGTTTGCTACCTATTTTTTTATTTTTATTTTTTTAGAGATAAGGTCTCACTCTATCATCTAGGCTGAAGTACAGTGATCATAGCTCATTATAGCCTCAAACTCCTGGGCTCAAGCTACACTGCCACCTCAGCCTCCCGAGTAGCTAGAACTACAGGTATATATCACCATACCTGGCTAATTTTTTTACTTTTTGTACAAACAGGGTCTCACTGTGTTGTCCAGGCTGGTCTCAAACTCCTGGCCTCAAGCGATCTTCCCACCTCTGCCTCCTAACATACTGGGATTACAGACATAAACCAGTGCACCTGGCTCTATGCTACCTCTTTCATATCCAGAGAAAGAATGCTTCTTCCTACAGTCATTTTTGGTAGACATTTAGCCATCAGGCTGTTGTTTTTCTGCATATCTTATGAATAGAAACTCTGGCTGCCTTTGTTATGAACTGCCTTTTTGATGTTGTATGAGCAACTTTGGAAGATGAAGGTCTTATCTCCCTTCAGAGCAAAAGGCAGAGTAGTTTACTGTCCAATATGATAATGATAATGTCTCCCTCTGTGACAAAGATCAGACAAGCTTACTGCCTAATATAAAAGATTTAGGTTCTCTATGCTTAGGATTCCTCTCCTAAAATGTGCTTACATGTGCAGGTATCATGTAGTCCTCTTCATTTCTCACTGTGGGAATTGTAGTATGGGGAACCAGTGTAAAAGCTGATATTCTGGCTATTGCTATTGCTGTAGATTTTTGTCTCTCACCCAGGAGTCTTGTGTCTCTTGCTAGCACCTATGCAACTGTGGCAGGCTAACTTGTCAGCTTGGAGGAAAGGTAAGATCTAAGACCCTTTACAGTTCTTAACAGTTATTGTATAAAAGTTCTGAGCCTTCCAAGTCAGGCAGAACTTGTGCTGTCACTAAATATTTGCTTTAGTCTGCTCTTTCTTACCTACGCTGTTTTCTTCCAGGTCTGTGCAATGGCATCAGCTAAGCTAAATACCCTTCTTCAGACAAAAGTGATTGAAAATCAGGATGAAGCATGTTACATTTTAGGAAAGCTGGAACATGTTCTAAGTCAATCAATCAAGCAACAGACTGAAATCTACTCATTTCTGATTCCCCTTGTTCGTACCCTGGTTTCCAAAATTTATGAGCTTCTCTTCATGAATTTGCACCTGCCTTCTTTACCTTTTACCAATGGTAGCTCTTCGTTTTTTGAAGATTTTCAAGAATATTGTAGTTCAAATGAATGGCAAGTTTACATTGAAAAATATGTAAGTTTTATCTTTTTTAGCAAAATTTTTCTGTTTTATCATTTTTATAGAAGTGTATATTACATCTTGTATATTCTCTTTTATATAAGATTGTACCTTATATGAAGCAGTATGAAACTCATACATTTTATGAAGGTCATGAGAATATGGCACTTTATTGGAAGGATTGTTATGAAGCCTTAATGGTGAATATGCATAAACGAGACCGGGAAGGAGGGGAGAGCAAGCTCAAATTTCAGGTAAAAAGTATTGAATGTTTTAATATCTAGGTTTTTCATGTTGATTTTAAGCATTTAATATTAAATAAGAGTAATACCATGCTCAAAATTTAGAAAACAAATGATATTTCCATTGTCTGAAAATTATTTTAGAATTGAAATGAAAGTAACTGATCAGTAACAGTTAATATAAATTAATAGTAAAATGTTCTATACATAGTGATAATGTAAAAAGTCTGTTAAGATGGTAGTTTATTAGTAGATACCCTTATACATTGATATGTATCGAGATGTCTAAGCTGGTTACATGTCAATGCTTAGAGGGAAAATTATAGTACTTAATGATTATATTAGAAAAGAATGCCCTCAAATTAAAAATTTTAAGTTTCTACATTAAGAAACTAGGGAAAAAAGTAATCTACACCCATACTAAGCAGAAGTAGGAAATGAATGAAGAACAAAAATCAATCAAATTGAAAGCAGAAAAACAATGGAGAAAAATCAATGAAACCAAAATCTAGTTCTTCAAAATATCAGTAAAATTGATAAACTAGCCAGATTAACAAAGCAAAAAAAGAGACATGGGAAGTTACTTATACTAGTAATGAAAGAGGCAGTATCTCCATGGACTCCACAGACATCAACATGGTAATAAGTAACAGACCACTCTAGGCACATAAATTTAACAACTTAAGTAAAGTGGATCAATTTCTTGACAGATATAAATTTCTAAGACCAAGCCGGGCGTGGTGGCTTACACCTGTAATCCTAGCACTCTGGGAGGCCGAGGCGGGAGGATCGCTCAAGGTCAGGAGTTTGAAACCAGCCTGAGCAAGAGCAAGACCCTGTCTCTACTAAAAAAGAAAGAAATTAATTGGCCAACTAAAAATATATATAGAAAAAATTAGCCGGGCATGGTGGCGCATGCCTGTAGTCCCAGCTACTCGGGAGGCTGAGGCAGGAGGATCACTTGAGCCCAGGAGTTTGAGGTTGTGCTAAGCTATGTTGATGCCAGTGCATGCTAGCTGGGGCAAC
>CAUYRT010054637.1:0-31601 GCA_963574885.1 Lepilemur ruficaudatus | reverse complement strand
CCCTGTCCACTTCCATAGCCTCTGCTTCCACCAGAGTAACCAGGGCTGCCTCCTCCATAACCACCATCATTACCAAATCCATTGTACCCATCCCCACTGCCACCATATCCACCACCACCACGGCTGCCACCAAAACCACCTGGACCACTGAAGTTTCCTCCATGGCCAAAGTTGCCACTCCCACCAAAACCACCTCCACAACCTCCACCGAAGTGTCCAGAACCACTTCGACCTCTTTGGCTGGATGAAGCACTAGCCACCTCTTGCTTCGACAGGGCCTTCCTTACTTCACAGTTGTGGCCGTTTACAGCATGGTATTTCTGAATGACAGTCTTATCCACAGAATCATGGTCATCAAAGGTTACAAAAGCAAAGCCCCTCTTCTTGCCACTGCCTCTGTCAGTCATGATTTCAATCACTTCAATTTTCCCCTCTGTTCAAAATAGTGTCTTAGGTGATGTTCTTCAGTGTCTTCTTTAATGCCACCAACAAAGATCTTTTCCACAGTTAAGTGGGCACCTGGTCTTTGAGAATCTTCTCTGGAGACAGCTCTCTTTGGTTCCATAACTCCTCCATCCGCCTTGTGTGGCCGTGCATTCATTGCTGCATCCCCCTGCTCCACAGTGGCATAGTGACAAACCCAAAGCCCCTGGAGCGTTTGGTGTTCGGATCTCTCATTACCACACAGTCCGTGAGCCTTCCCCAGTGCTCACAATGGCTCCTCAGACTCGCATCGGTCCTTTGGAAGCTCAACTCTCCGACGAATAGCTTCCGCAGCTGTGCGGGTTCTTTAGGAGACTCTGACTTAGACATGACGGCAGTGGGAAGAGAGACTTTAACGATGCTCCTCGGCAGCGTCACCGGCGGAAAGGAGTAAGCTAAGGAACGTATCTCAGGCTTTAATTTTTTTGAAGAACATTTCTCACTCCTATGTTAACGTGGTTAAGGAAGAATAATAACAAGCTTACGTGTGTAGCAGAAAACTGTACAATCCTCAAGAAGAAAAGAAGTTCTCATTTCTGCTGCCATATTAAAAAAGTTTTTTTAGGTCATTAAAAAAAACAAAAACACACTAATAACAAGCTAACTCTTAGGGCTAATTTGCACATAATTGTAACGTAGGCTCCTGCATTTCAGAGAAAAAAAGGAATGTGCGCCCAACTCTTTCTGGCAGCAAAAGTATGCGGAGGCTTTTCCCGGTTGTCCATTCCTCACTCCCGGGAACGAGCGGGCCGCGGGACTCCCTGCACACTCACTGCGGTGTGCGGAGCAAAGACAGACTCTCGGAGGACTGCGCCGGGAAGGGCGCTCGCCAGAGGCGGCGGCGAAGTCTGGGTGTCGGAGCTCTTGCAAATGGGTCCCTTCCCAGCCCCTCCAGTCCCGAAAGCATCACCCTCTGCTCCATCTGAGCGTCGCTGTGTGGTGACTGTCCTTCAGGTGCTGATAACCTGCATTTCCCCAAACTTCCCACTCTACCTTTTACTCCGTTTCGTTGGCCTCTGACTCCCGTGGTGTTCTGGGAATCTACCTCGGTTTCCTGTTTATTTCCAAGTTTTATTTCTTTGTGAAAAACTGCTCTTGGGTTGTGCAAACACAGGCAGAGGGCATCACACTCTTAATGCAAGTGTCTCAGCTGGCCCTACAGTCCTGGAATCCCAAAGCCAGAACCGAAAAAGTCAGCCTGTTGAGTTCAGTATCACAGGGAAATGTATTGACTTTATTTGGGGGGACACATAACTGTTTTATTTAATTAAACAGTTATGAAAATCTTGACCCATTCCTCTATCCTTCCAATTATTTTGGTCCTTCAACTTTTGCTGGGAGATGCAGCTCTAGTGGAACAGTCTTACCGCGATTCACGTCGACTCCCCTTGCATGAGCCCTGATGGCGTTGCGATGTACACACACACACACACACACACACACACGCACGCACGCGCAGTCACAGGTAGTTACCAATGCATCACGGAAAGAATGAACAAAATAAACTGAAAGCAGAAAACAAAAGAAATGACAAGAAAATAATTTTTATTTTCTATAGAACTTTCTCGTTCTTATACACGGCAGTTTATCACGTGTGGGGGTTATGACCAGGGCACAGTGTCACCGCCGTGTGCCTCAGTGGGAATGAAGTGAATTCCTTGCAGCCCACCATTTTCTGTGTTGCTATGGAAATATCACAGCTGTCACTTCATTTGCTTCCTGACCTTCTCTGCTTATACTCATCGATTCATCCCCAGCCCCTGCCTAGAGCCTGGCTGCTCCCGAGTAGGGAGGGTGTAAATGCGTCACCTTCTAAGGCCTTCATGACATTCTGAGAAGTTTATGCACCATGCCTCATCTAACAGTTCCCTCTATTGTAGGGATATGTGGCATGTGTATGTTTTGTGCAGGATGTGATCACAAAGCAAGCGTCCTTTTCTGCGGTCTCATGGAGAGGCTCCGGCTCCCCGGGGAAGAGCTCCCTGCAGCCATAACTTCCCACCTCCCCGCCTTGGGGTGGGTTTAACCTGGAAGCTGGGGGAGGAAAAGGGACAGGGGCAGGGACACCATTGTGTTTTTCTCTCACACGTGACTTTTTGCTCTGATGCTCTTTCCCAACCCACTGACCATTCTTGCCCTCTGTGATAGAAGACGGAAAGGAGAAGAAGGACCAGCCCAAGTCTGACTTCACGGGGTGGCCAGTAATTTGCTGTGGGTTTGCTCTGGCCATGGAGAATGTCTGGGGCCCTGTAGCACACTGGCCCTTTCCAGGCAGATCCTTGGCGATTCCCACCAGAGCCTGCCCGGCTGCAGCTGTTGTGCCCCAGATGAGCCTGCCTTGCAGCCAGCCTTACACCTCCAGCCTCTGGGATGCTGAAGTCTCCTGGCCTTGTAGGATTCTTGGACCCTACCATTTGTGAGATTTAGCAAATACAAACATAGGATGCACACTTGAATGGAATTTCAGATAAAGAGTGAATCGTTTCTAGCGTAAGTGTGTGACAGAGAGCCTTTCCTGACCAAACTGTAGTCAAACACTTCTGAATCTTCTTCCCAGCGAGGCGTCCACTTCTGGGCTTCCATGCATGCTCTGTGTTTGCCTTGCCCAATTGCAGCAAGCATCCTGCTGAGTTGGTTTAGCCAGAATTCCCACCCCCAATATCTGATCTCCCTCCATGCCTGGTGGGGTTCTTCATCCTCCATCACCCCAGGTGAGCCTGGTCACCCTGGCCGCCTTCAGCAAGAGTCCTGTAGGTTAGTTTAGCCAGAATCCCTGTTGCCCAGATCTTTCTGCTTAGTCATGTTCCACCTACTGCCCCCACCTGCTCCTTGGATGTGAAATCCTTGCTTTTACTTGTTATATTCTGAGTTGAGTCCAATCTCTTTCCCCTACTGAAAAATTCCATTGCAGTCATCTGTGCACACATCACAATAGTTCTGAAGAAAGTCTGCCTCAGCATTTTAACATCTGTCAGGGCATTTTTTTTCTTTAGCACATGCTCAAATATTGCCTGAGAAATTCAGAGTTAACTGGGTCCTACATTTTTGACTGACAACCCTAGTTTCCCTCCAGATGAGGAAACACTGTTGGTTGGGAGTGTGGTTACTTCCCCGTTCAACCCGTCAGCCACCGTGGGCTGCCTCAATCCGTCTCTCCCTGGAATTGTTTCTGCAGACACCTGTCAGTGTCCACCAATCCAACCAGGACTCTCAGTCTCCTGGTAGCCCCTGACACTGGCTTTAAGGTGAGGGGAAATATCCCCCGTGCATGTCCGTGCATTGTGGGGGAGGCTGGAACTAACCACACAACAACAACCCTTCTCCCAAGAAATCCTCTTTAATTTTCAATAATCTTCAAGAAAACCATTGAATCAGGGTCATGACCCGTCTGCCTTTTCTCCAAATCTTGCATAGCTGGTCTAGCACCTCACTGAACTGTGGGAGCACTTGCCACCTATTGTCTGTCCTTAGCTGTTTCTGGCCTTGGACATAGCTCAAAATGACAAAATTCTGTGGTTAACCTCCTGTTACGTGCATCGAGTTGCTTTCCTTATTTATGTCATTTCTTGGGGAAAGAATTTCAGTGCCATGACTGTATGAATATGTAAGTACATTTTGATGACTCATAAAGCCCACTGTATCTCATTTCACTACCTCTGTTTTCCCTAACTCCTCCCAGCTGGGCCTCTTGATTCCTTCCACCAGCAAGCCAAAGCTGTCTGAGGCAGCCTGGCCCCTGAGAACATCCCAGTTTGGGTATTTGCAAGGGCCCACCAGACTCCACTGAGCATGTTCATATGAGACTTTTATTTAAAGGCAAGAGCTACCACACAGCATCCCCAGAACCTGGACTCAACACGCTGTACTCCATCCCTGGGCCCAGCCACCAAAATCCGAATCTTGGCTTCTGCAGAGCTCAAGTTCCAATGGGGTTTTGTGGCCTCTGTTCAAGTAGTCTGGCTCACTGGCTTTGCAGATGAAAAACACAAAAATCAAACTGGCCTCAGAGGCTTCCAGGGGAGTTTTGGACTTTAAATAGCACATTATGAATCCCACTCCTTATCTTGGCCTAGCGTCAATACCAGATACTCACGTGTCCCCAGAGATAAAGTTAGACTTTTCTTTCAAGCTAAAACATTTTTTCTACACAGCACTTCTCAAAGGTCAATTAGTATTGAGTTTGCACATTTGGGCTTTGTATAGTCATAGGAAAAACCAATTCTGTTTTCCTGTCTCTATATTCACACCACCCAGTATTTCGCTACTGACACCAAACTACAAAGTAGGCAAAAGCAATATTATACTCTCCTACTAGACTCTTACTCAACACAGAGCACTTCTGGTCACCAAAGCATGTGTGTTTTTTCCCACACGAAGCAACACTAACTGGGCATCTTATAATTAAATTCAGTTCTACCTAGAGATAGCATCAGACCCCACAGACTACCTCTCCACTTAGCTGCCAATCACAAGTCCAGGCCTCTGGTACTTTGGACCAACTGGCTATAAATCATGGGTGTCCACGCCCTCTCCTCATATTTGGTCATTTGCTAGAATGACTCTCAAAACTCAAAGTACCACTTATATTTACCAGTTTATCATTTTAAAAAGGATATGATAAAGGATATCGATGAACAGCTAGATGAAGAGGTACATATGACAAGGTCTGCAAGAGCCCCAGACCTGTCCCCGTAGAGTTCAGGTACACCACCCTCCTGGCATATGGATGTGTTCACCTACCAAGAAACTCGTCAAACCCTGACGTTCAGGCGTTTTTATGGAGGCCTACTTATCTTTGGCACAATTGATTATGACCTCAGTCTCCAGCCCGTCTCCCATTTCCTGGAGGATGGAGGTTGAAGCTGAAAGCCCCAAGCTTCTAATCATTCCTTGGTCTTTGTAGGGACCAGCTTCACCCAGGAACCCACTAAGGGCTGCCTCATTAGGATGAAAGACCCTCCTATCATCCAGGGAATTCCAAGGGATTAGGAGCTTTGGGTCAGGAATCAGGGTCAAAGACCAAATATTAGGATCAAAGATGCTCCAAGCACCCCTATGGCTCAGGAGATTACAAGAACTTGAGGGACTTCATGCCAGGAAATAAGGATGAAGATTAAATATATTTCTGATTATATCACAATACTACAGGCTTCAATTCTGTGTCTTTTAAAAATAAAGCCTGATACACATTTTTCTGATTATTCTCCAAGCAATTATTAATATTGCCTGAGTAGGCATTACCCAGGGAAACTCTGGAATTACAGCTTCCTCTTCTTGCCTTTCTATCCCCTGCCCTCCACGGAGGGTTTATTATAGAGCCTGGGCCTGGCCAGTTCTTGACCAAATATAAGGTTTCTTCTTCCTCAAATCCCTGAGCAGGAGCAGGATCCTGGAGCTGAGACCCCTCATGCCTCCCCCAGCTGTCCGTGCTTCAAGCCTCACCAGAGAACACGTTTCAGCCCTGCGGTGCTTCTGGATGAGAGACCCTACATGTGGTACCTCTACTTTTAGGAAGTTTGAAGACATTGAATAAAGAGTATTTGTTGAGGAATTCATATCACTGAAGCAGAAAACTTTTGATGATATAAAACATTTCATTTTTTCATAAAAATAATTATACATCACTTTTAAATTTTTATTTTGAGAAATTATACAACAAAGTTTTCAATATGAACATGTATGCAGATTCACAATGGGGGGATAAAGAAAATACTGTATTTCTAGGAGATAATAGGATTGCCATAATTTGCTACTCATTTGACTTTTACTTTTCTTTCAGCCACAGTAAAAAGGGAAATCCTGACAATTGACATAGTTCTCATTTCAGCTACAAAATAACACATTAATTCATCATAAGCATAAAAGTCTTCCTGACACTGACTGCTAAAATTGTTTCACACGGAAATTTACACAGAGGTACTAATATAATGTTCACCACAATATTTTTTATAAACCACATAGGAGCCATTTTTGCTAGACTGCTTTTTGAGCAATTCTAGATGAAAGTCAAAGGCGTGTCATTAAAGTGAAACTCACCAAAGGCTCTTCAACGGGAGGCTGAGATCATGTGCCCCAACAGCATGGCTTTCCAATAATCTACTTAATCAAAGGATAAAATTTAGAATATGGGGTAAAAAATAGTTTGACATTTTATTAGACTATCTTTCCTAAATAGTGCTAATGTCTATTAGGTACAAAAAATATTTTATGCTCTTTTTTAATAGAGTAAGCAGGATACCACATGGCCTTTTCTGTCCAATCCAGTGACAGCATTCAAGAAATTTGTGTTTGCGGAAACGGGTCTACACAGACAACCTATAAATATATACACACACATACATACACACTTGAATTGCATGACAACCTTTAAATTATGTATGCGTTTCCATTTTTCAAAATGCTGTATCTAAAAATATAAAACATTATAAGAGATATCACAGGTGTTTATCATGTTCTGATACGTGGTAAAGAAGTGGAAGGTACAAAGTACCCTGGGAACACAGAGGAAAATGATAAAATACACTGGGACAGGCATTAAGTGTTTCATGGGATTGTGACATTCGAATGAGGTCTTGGAGAATAGGGACAGACACACCTCGTCTTACTGTGTTTTGCTTTATTGTGCATCAAAGATATTGAATTTTTTACAAATTGAAGGTCTGTGGCAGCCCAGCACACTGCAAAACTATTGGCACCATTTTTCCAACAGCATGTGCCCACATCATGTCTGTGTGCAAGCATTCTTTAGCAATAAAGTATTTTTTAATTAAGGCATGTACATTGTTTTGTAGACATAATGGTATTGCTTACTTAACATACTATAGTGCAGTGTAAACATAACTTTCATATGCACTAGGAAACCAAACAAATTATCTGACTCTCTTTATTGCAATATTCACTTTATTGCTGTGGTCTGGAATGGAAACCACAATATCTCCAAGGCAGGCCTGTAAATGTCGCGTGATACAGAAGAGGAAGACACGTTCTCCCAGAGGGAAGCCTGTGAGCCAGCGTGGAGGCATGAAGGCATAGGACAGCACAGTAGGGCTTGGGAGCAGCTTGCCAGCGGGCAGCTGGAAGACACACGGGCACCTGAGGAGTAGGCAGGGCACAGGGAGGTGCAGCAGGGGCAGGAGAGTTGATACTATGTCCACTGGACTAATGGGAGTATGTCAAAGAGTTTTTGAAGAACAAGAATAAGAAAGCCATGATTAATCATGTAACCTTGGAATTCTTTTTTGTTTTTTTTTGAGACAAGGTCTCACTTTGTCACCTGAGCTAGAATGTGGTGATGTTATCACAGCTCACTGTAGCCTCAAATTCCTGGGCTCAAGTGATCCTCCTGCCTCAGCCTCTTGAGTAGCCGGGATTACAGGCAAGCACTACCACACCTGGCAGTTTTTATACTTTTAGTAGACACAGGGTCTTGCTATGTTCCTCAGGCTGGTCTCAAACTCCTGGCCTCAAGTGATTCTTCCACCTCAGCCTTCCAAAGTGCTGGGATTACAGGCATGAGCCACTGTACCTGGCCTTGATCAAGGATTTTGAAAAAAAAACAAAAAAACAAATGACAGCAGTGCAGGCTGGGTTACAGTTGGCAGAACGTGGAAGGCCAGTTTGGCACTTGTGTGGCAGCCTAGAAGGGTGGCGCCCGCCCTGCTGTGGCTGCCCCGCTGCACCCCTGTCTCCCTACGGGCTTCTCTCTCCTTTCCCATCGTGCTTTGGCGCCCAGCTCACTGCTTCCAGCCTCTGCCAATATTTTGGCTTTCTCCTACTTCAGGGATAGCTCTTCCTTTTCCCCTTCCGTGCGTTTCTTCACCCTTAGGTCAACTTCTTTCTCTCTTTTTCAGAGCTCCTGAATGATGAGTCCAGCAGGCCCTGACGTTCACTGTATTCCACAACCAATACCAAGATTCAGTTAAAATCTTAAACCAAAGTAGCCCAATCACATTTGAAATCTCGATGATTCGATCCCAATGAAAATCGAAGTCATATTTGCTTTCATTTTGATTTCATCCCAGTTGGAGCTACAACATTTAAACTACAAACGGGGATTTAGATAGAACTCTGTGAGTCAAACAGCCCCATTTCACCCAGTTAGAAAACGACGCCCAGAGGGGTTAAGCATTATTTCTCAAAGTAACGTGACTCTCAATGTTACTACACGCCCACTCAAACTGCAGCCTGTCACCTGCTTACCAAGATGTCTCTATTATAATCAGGTTTATTGGGTTTTCCAGAGAGTTAAGGAGTCGAGACAGTTGAAATTTGGATAACTGACTATAATGCTGTAATTTGAGTATTTAAAAATAGGTGAATATTTTCCCTTACTTTGATGTTTCAAAAACACTGACAATGGATGAGTCTGCACGTAAAGGTTGTTGAAAAGCACTAAATGTAAATTATTCTCTTCTTACAGCTATCTCCAAAATTATGCTTAAATTAGTGGTCTCTGTGTACTCAGGCTGATTCACTAATCTGTTAACCTTTATTTAGCAACTGATAGATGGATTACTAGCAAAATAATAAACAGTAAACTTTTCTTTGTCTCCCCGACATTCACAACATTTGGCAGTGGAGTTAATTGAAGGAGAGATCGTTATTTTGTGCATTTTTTTGTAGAAACAATAAAAGGCTACTGAATGGTTTTACACAAAGGATCTCTAACGGCTGTAGATCATGTTGTGAGAGTGATATTTACCCAGTGCTGCAGATGGTTTTAAATGATAGGCTTTTAGTTTATCATTTGGAATAACGATGACAAGAAGACTGTTGAAGTTATTTTTGTATTAAAGCACTCGCATGCATCCGTAACTGAAGAATTCGAACTTTAGAGCACATTGATTTTAAAATGCACAATGATCCGTACACCAGTGAGTTAGACAACGAGGCCAATCTGTGTTCATAACAAACATGTTCACTGGAAGAATATTATGTGAACAGAGGATGAAAATCTCTTTAAAGTTAAATCAAAATAAAAGTTGCATCTTGAATTTTTGTTCAACGAATGTCAGCCTTGAAAGCCATTTTTAAGGTTTAAGTCATCTGAGCTCTTTGTTGAAGCTGGATTTGTCTGGCACGCAACTCATGAAAGGACCAGTATCTTTCTGATTCTCTCGTTTACTGCATGTGCTGTATCCTCCTGCTCCTGGATTCAACTGTGCCGGTGATAAAATCTTTGTGCAAGACAAAACCCCAAAACCCTGCTGAGTGTGACCACAGACCTCCCTCACAGCTGACAGCCATTTGCTTTTGGTGTTCATCTGACAATTATCAGCCCTACTGTCTTAGTTAAGGGTGAAAATCCTTAGACCTATCATTTACCCTTTACCTTGGCTTCGGCTTCAAAACTAGAACACCCTGCATCCAATGCACTGGAAATTATCTCGTATGACACCAAAAAAAAAAAAAAATGCACAAACACACAGTCATAGTGATTTGACTGCTTTTTTGTAGTATGATTGTACTTTTCTTAGAAATCCTTAGAACAGAATTGTGAAAAAACAGGCACTTTTCCATGAAACAATATGATTTTATTCAAGAATGTTTGACATGTTGACTATTTTCACCGAAAATGGTTTGTGTGGACTCTCAGGTCCACTCTCAACAATCACAACAGGAAAAACACAACAGTCAAAGGAGACAACTGGACCATTAAAACAATGTGACAATGAGAGTACAATTGTGGACAGAAATACGGAAGAAATAAGTTATCCCTTTCCACTGGTTTTAATTACTTACTGTTTATATGAGCTTACAGAACGGAATTAAAACGAACACAAGCAGGGAGTTCTGTAGGAAGCAATAGCTTGAGGTGATGTGTGTAATTACTGGTGTTTCTCAAGCCCTGGTCCTCAGAGTCGAGTAATGGTGCATATGTTCAATGGCAGAAGGTATGTTTCTTATTCCAGACAAAAGGCAAAATAAGTTCTCTTCAGCGGAAGTTCCATCAGCAATCAAAGAAGGAAGGAAAGGACAGTCCACAAGGTTCATACACTTGAGAAGGAGGTTCCAGTAGAGTCAGCGAGCCTTCCTGTCAGTGAGCCTGCCCTGGCACCTCATGGGCAAAGCTGGATGTCTGGCTCAGGCTACTTGTCACTGAGGGAAATATCTTTGGTATTTATCAGTGTGGCTGCCCTAGGGCCTAGATCTGGAGCAGATACTGCACTGAGACCTCCTGTGACTCCTAGCACCTAGTGAAGGCCCCTCCACAAGAAAGACTTCTCATAGATTAAGAAAAAAAACATCATCGCATCATCCATGGGAGAGGGGCTTAAGAACTTTGACAACTTTTGTAAGTGAACCAAAGGCAGCATGTCGGCATCCATGGGTGTTGTCTTTCTGGAGAGATCTGAACTCCTGATCTCCTGGGTGGTGTTATGAAACATTGCTGCCTTTTCGGCTAATGTGGGACCTACCCCAATCATAAGGAATCATGAGAATGAGGGAGTGGTCACAGCCTTCCCGAGAAGAAACATTAATCTGAGTTCTAGAGGCCCTTCCATTTACTGGATTTCTCTCTTTGTTCTTAAATCCCCCATGTATACAGCCAGCCCTCCACACCCACGGGTTCTATGTCTGTGGACTCAGCCAACTGCAGATCAAAAATATTTTTAAAAAATGGATGGTTGTGTCTGTACAGAACACGTACAGACTTTTTCCTGTTATTATTTCTGAACAATACAGTGGTGTAACAACTATTTACATGGTGTTTACATTGTATTCAGTATTGTAAGTAATCTACAGGTGACTAAAAACATACAAGATTATGCGTGTAAGTTACGTGCTAATACTGTCCCTTTATATGTGGGACTCGGGCATCTGTGGATTCTGGTGTCCATGCTGGTCCTGGAACCAGCCCCGACGGACACTGAGGACGGCTTATTCTCTTCCACAGGTGCCTTCTGTTCTTTCTCTCCCGACTCATTCCCTTCCTGCTTTGACTTACACGGTGAAAAGCAAATGCTGTTTTTCATCGTTTTAGACACAGCTGTTAATAACTTTATTTTCTACTCTCCTTACAAATAAGTGTGGTCATGTGGCAAGGTTCTCTTCAGTGGCACAGGGGGATACGGAGTATGTGCTACTTCCAGGTCTGCCCACGAACGCATTCCATGTTTCTCCCCTTTTCATCAGCTGGCTGCAAATGAGGAGGAAACCCAGGCAATGCTGGAACTATAGGATTAAAGTATCCATGTTCTTTATGCCTGAGTAGAGGCCAGCACGGCTGCTCAGAGGAACATTTGCCTGGATGGTATGTAAGGGAAATAATACAACTTCTTGTGATTTCAAATGCCGGATTTTGATGGCTAATCAGTTATTGCAGCTTTCTCATTCTCCTCTGACAGGTTCTTTTGTACAGCTATACTATTCTATTTGTTGACGTCCTTAATATCTTCCTTTTTTTCTGTAAATTTTCACAGTCAATTTTCTGAAACATGTTAGTCACATAACTTCTTGATTCATTTTTCAGCAAGTACCTCATCATCTGACTATATTTGAAAGATATTTCTGTATCTTCTAACATTTAAAAATATGTATTTTTACTGAGACATACTCATGATCTGTCTTACTGATTTTTTTTCTCATTATTTTACGTGCTGGGTTTTTTAATTTGATTTCTTTTTGCAAATACAATCAACAACAAAATATTCTTCATTACTCAAAATAACTTTGAAAGAGAAAAACTATTCCTTTGGTTTTATCCAGAGGATACTACCATAAATTTGTCATAGATTTAGGCCCTCGTGTTTAATGCTAAATGGAAACTTAATAAAAAACATGTTATGTGATGACATGATTAAAGTTCACCTGAAGTCTTTCTTTACTAACTCTCCACCAATGGGGAGAACTCTCACGCTAATATTTGTACTTTTTACCAATAAAATGGCCCGGGCAATGCCGCCTCCGTCTTTACTAGACAGTGATGGACTTGAAGGGGCTGACAGAGCCCTTTTCACAGGGTGGATCTCTGAGCAGCACTGCAGTGTGGCGCAGAGGTTGTCAACAAACTGACATGAAGCCCTTGTATGCAGGCTCACCCCAATTACTACTGAGGCCATAAGTAATGTCTGTCTGTGGCAATCACTGAGAGCGTAGTAATTGGCCAGTCCCTCTGGGACACGCAGTATCCCCCATGCCTCCTGTTTGTGCCTAAGATGATTATTACAACCATCCTGCTGGAGAACATGATCCCTCCTAACTAGGGAACTGCCCCCCTGGGTCCACCCACTTTTGGGGGCACAGAAATTGGAGGAGGCCAGTAAGACAAGCCATGTCCGAATCAGTCACTAATTCCAGGGCTTGAAACTGGTATCATAAAGTAAAAATAAAAGACCCAAAAATTCCAAACCAAGTTATTGCCTCCATTTAGTCTCATCTGAACCTTGAGCTTTTGGGTTAATGGATGTCACAGATTAAGTCTCTGTGACGGAGGACCACGTTTAAGGACATTTTCTTCCCCAAAGAATGTGTGCGCCTGGCCAGACTTCTCATCTGCCCCTCTCTCTATATCATCAGTGTGGCTTCCCTTGTCTCAGAACAGGGAGTTGCTCAGCCGGGCTGGGAACCACGGCAGGCAGCAGTCAGGGAACCTGGAACCCGGAGACCAGAGGGGGTCCCTTTCTCACTTTACGTCAGTGCCTCCTCCCTTGATGAGAATTGCTAGGGGTCTTCTCTTCCTAGTATGGAAGACGAAGGCATATCTACAAATGTCAGTTTCCTTTAAAAAAGGAAATCTCGTGCCCTCCCTTTAGAGCTTTTTCCATGTCTGCTGGCTCTCAATGACTTCTAGCTCCATGTAATTCATATTTCAAGGAGGCATATTATGTGGTGGCATATTTTGGCAGCCCTCAAGTGCACGCATGTGAGCTTTTATAGGATTGTTCAAATCTTCCTGTAAGAGAGGACGCCCCCTAAAAGAGGGAAGAGGCCGGTGAAGAGCTTCACTTTGGCATGGGACCTACAGGGAGTGGTAGAGACAAGAGCAGATGACATGGCAGTCGAAAGCCTTTCAAGGAATCTATAAAATGAATCCTACAATGTTAGTTCAGGGAGTTCGGCAAAGTTGCAGATAAAAAGATTAACACACAAAAGTCAATCTGATTTCTATATAATAACAACAAACACGTGGAAACAAAAATTACAAACGCAATACCATTAAAATTACCCCAAAGAAAGGCAGATTCGTGCGCTGGGAGATCATAGTTCCTCAGCTGTGAAGCAAACGCCTAGCACAAGGTTTCAACCCTGGCTCCGACACTTACTTTGTGTGTGAATTTGGGCAAGCTACTCTTGCCTTCAATACACATGTTGGAAATGGAGATAAAATCACGAGTGCAGGATTTTTTGAAAGGATTCAATCACTCAATAGACGTAACTTGGTTAGATGAGGGTCTGGCACATGGTGTTCCCTAACACCATTCCTTAAACACAGTCCCTGTGCTGGGGCAAGGCACAACTCGGTAACAACGCAGGCACCGCAGCACGTGAATTAGCCCGTGTCCTAACCCAGGCCCTTCCCTTGTCTTCTATTTTTTTCTGGAAATTCTTCAAGGCTCTGCTGAGGTGTCAGGACTCCATGAACTGGATGCCCCAGCCCGTCTGGTCCCCTGTGTCATCACACTTTCTCTACTGAATGGCCTTCCAGCAAGTGTCTTTTAAGCAAACTACTTGTCTAGAGTCAGATATCTGTATAAGAAAGACATAGTACCTGTCATCAGAATTATTTGGGAAATACAGAAAACAAAAAAAACATATAAAACACAATGATGCATCATAAAAGAAAAGCATTAAACTGTGTAATATGGAAACAAAGGGAATACAACTGTGGAAGCTAGCTAGCCTTCGTGCTTCCCAGAGGAGGCAATTTATTTGCTTTGAACAATCGCACAAAGCTCACATGCATGCGCTTGAGGGCAACCAAAATATGCCACCACACAATATGCCTCTTTGAAATATGAGTTACATTGAGCTAGACGCCATTGAGAACCAGCAGACATGGAAAAAGCTCTAAAGGGAGGGCATAAGATTTCCTTTTATAAAGGAAACTTACATTTGTAGATATGCCTTCCTCTTCCACACTAGGAAGAGGAGGACTCTTAGCAACTCTTATCAAGGGAGAAGGCACTGACTTAGATCTGCTTAACAAACCTGAATTATCCTTGCTTACCATGCTGTTTCTAGTCACCTCTCGTAACTTGCCTCACTTGCCCAGAAGCCCCAAACCGCTTTTCTTTTGTTGCTATTTAAACTCAAATTCTAATTACCCACCTGAGTCACTCTTCGGCGAGTTATCCTATGTGTTACACGGATGTGCATGGGTTGATAAAATTCTGTCAGTTTCTTCTCTTGATAATCTATCTTTGGCTGGTGCCTAATTTAAAGGGCTCAACAGGAGAAATGTAAGATGGGCTGAGAAAGAGATTTTTGTCCTCCCATACACAAAGTTTAATATGATCATTTTAAAACTCATTGAGAGGAGAAAAATATTTTTAAAAACATTTAAAGAAAATAACTTACTCATAAAATAACTATTATTCAAAGATCTATGTGGCAAAGTATTCCTATGTTTGTCCATGATTGCAAAGAGTTTGCCATGGGTTTACAAAGCAAATATTTCAAGGACAGGTCATTTCATTGTTTTGTATAATTAAAAACAATTAAATTAATTTTTCTCAAGTGTAATGGAATTAATTGAGGAAAAACCCATAATTGACTGTATTAACAACTAGAACTTGAGACTAGTGCATACTCACCTTCAAAAATATAATGTTTTGATATCTACTTTCTTTATTATAACTTGGAATTATCCAATGTCTTAATATAAAAATGCTGGCTATATTAAGTAAAGCATGCATCAGCCAAGATTAGTGATGAGTTAATGGCCCCATTTATAAATACCAGGTAAAATGATTGTCTTAAACAATAAACTTCTAGTGAGATTAAATTTGGTTTTGGCACACATTATCGTGGCTATAAAATGGACATTTTTTTTACATCCATGAAAAAGCAAATGAATTAATTTTAAAAAATAAGTGGATCAATTTTGGTGCATAAAAAGTATAGAAACATTCAGGTGAATATCATTTTTCCAACATGGGGAGATATTAAAAAATCTGATATACTGATTCCATAAAAAATGAGTGCATAATGCATGGAGAGCATTATTGTTGAGTAAACGCTCAATAAATTTTTATTTTTAATCTTTTTTATTGACAAGTCATAACAGTATACATTTATGGGATTTAATGTGATATTTTGCTATATTAATATGTATATAATAAGAATGATTAAATAAAGCTAATTACACATGATTACATATGCATGAACTCACCTACCATTTTTTATGCTGAGATGTTTGAAATTTACTCTTAGTTGTTTTGAAATATGCAATACTTTATAGTCACCCTGCTGTGCACTAGAGCTCAAAACCTATTCCTTCTGTCTATCTGAAACTTTTACCCTTTGATGAACAACTCTCCATCCCTTCCTCAGCCTCCCCCCACGCTCTGGTAACCATCATTCCTCTATTTCTATGAGATAAACTTTGCCAGATTCCGCAAGTTAGATCATGCAGTGTTTGTCTTTCTGTGTTGCCTCATTTCACTTAGCATAATGTCTTCCAGGTTCATCCACGTTGTCCCAAATGACAGGATTTCCTTCTTTTTTAAGGCTGAATAGAATCCAATTGTGTATATATACCACATTTTCTTTATTTCTCCACTGATGGACACTTAAGTTGATTCCATGTCTTGGCTGTTGTAAATCATGCTGAAATGAATATGGGAGTGCAGGCATCTCTTCAAACTATTGATATGAATTCCTTTTAGTGTACCCTGAAGTGGAATTACTGGATCATATAGTAGTTCTATTTTTAGGTTTTTAGGAAACCTCCATACTGTTTTCTATAATGGTTTTACTAATTTACATTCCCACCAACAATGTACAAGAGTTCCCTTTTCTCTGCATTCTCGCCAGTGTTTGTTATCCTTTGTCTTTTTGATAGTAGCCTTCCTAGCTGGGGTAGGATAATGTCTCATTCTGCCTTTTCCCTGATGATTAGTGATGTTGAGCATGTTTTCACATACCTGTTGGCCATTTGTATGTCTTCTTTGAGAAACGTCTATTCAGGTTCTTTGCCCCATTTTAACTGGGTTATTTGTTTTCTTGCTATTGAGGAACAAATGACACAATTCCCAGTGAAATTTCTAATTGAGAATACAACATTCAGATTTGTCTTTAGAATTAAATGGGTGATTTACATATGCACTAAGGACTCTACAGGAAGAAGGTTTAAATGTGTGAGGGACAGGGATAGTTGTCCTGAAAATGGAATTTGGCTAGGTCTTTGAGAATGAGATTTCCCGCATCTGGGCATCTGGTTTTTGAGCTAGAGAAGGACCTGGGACCTGAGAAAACAGCAAAAGCAAAGAGTTGGAGCCCCAGAAGTGACCATATTCCACAGCATAGGAAAAATCTGAAAGATAAAAATTGTAACTATGACCAGATAACGTAACTATTTATGTAACTCTATCCACAGAAGAACAATTTCTACATTTACACACATGTAGAATGAAAGGGTAAAAGGAGAAGTATTTTTATTTTTGTTTTTTTTGTTTCCTTCTTTACAAGATACCTTAAAATATTCAAGGATGATTTGCAAGCAATGAAAAATGTCCAAACATTGCCAAATCTATTTTATCAGAGAACACCTTTCCTTTGTGTCTAACAAATACTTGTTACCAAGAATTATGGTATTCCAGATACATATTAAAAGAAAAAAAGGGAAAATGAGTAATATTGATGAGTTTGTAAAATCTGCATATGCTAATTTCTTTGAGAACAATGAATTCATTTCTCAAAAGCAAATGACATTTAAGAGAGGGCTATCAGAAACCCCAGCTGAGTCTGTAACACTGTGAGAAGTATTTCTGAGGGTCACACATACCTGGTTCCTCTCTTCCTCTGGGCCTGTGAAAAACTACACTTTCCCGCCCTCTTGTGAATTGGTAGGATCAAGTGACTAATTCTGACCAATGCTCTGTGAGTAGAAATGACATATGTCACTTCTAGGCTGTGGTTTTGTTGCTGGTCTAAGACCTACTCTTCTGTCTCTTTCCTGGACTCCATGTCCTAGAAAACTGCATGTTCCAGACGGTGCAGCTACGAAGTAGATGCCGTGTGTCCTGAGTGGTTCTGTGGACTAGAGTCTCCCGCTGTCCTCCCATCTCTTGCTAACATCCAATAACTGTCATTCATGAAGAAAAAAAAAATGGTATTGTGTTTAACAAATGAGATTCTGGGCTTATAACTGAAGTATAACAAAAATTATTTTGACTCCTAGGACAAACTATTATTAATTAATATGAAACTCTTCAGTAATTGTTAAATCATATTCATAATAATAAAATCATTTTCCCCAAATTAAAGGAGCATTTTTTGTACACATAAGAAAATTTTCAAATATCAAGAAGTAATTGTGGGAGAAAACTGAGATACACAATATCATTTAATTCTTGCTGCAGCCTAGGAATTAGCTATCATTTCCCAAATGTCACAGATGAGAAAACTGACGGACAGTAATGTTAAGAGAGATTTGCCAAAGTTCACGTGACTAATAAGTGATAAAGTCATGACTCAAACCTACACTTTCACATTCAAAACAATACTCTTATTTTCTCATATTCTGCATGCTATATCATAGGCAAGGAATTCCACAGAAGAAAAATTCTCTAATTGGAGATTTCTTAACTTTATTCTTAACATAAGGCTCTTTAAACATAGAAGAAATATATCCCCCTGAATTTTTAAATCTTTAAATGTCAGTGGCTTAAAACTTTTAAATAGCTTAAAGCTTTTTCTTCAGTACCTTTGTAAGTGTGTATAAATATAGATAGATACGTACATACATTCACACACGTTTCCCTTGAAATTAAATTAATCGATAAAATGTAATTCTGCTGTGGTTTGTTTGACATTTCGAATCCTTCAAAATGCCAGAATTAAAAATGCCTCTATGACTCACCTGTCAGGTGGGATCCTGTGAGACTCCTGATATTCCAACCCCACGAACTGCTTCACCTAACTTATTAGAAAGTGCACGATTTCCATGTGAGCGGACTCTGAATTTGAATTCTAGTTGCATCATGTCTAGTCATGGAATTTGGGGTGAATGTCTTGGTATCTGTGAGTCTCACCTTTCTATGCAATACCTCCTTGAACACATCGCTGTTAGAATGAAAAATCACATTTAAAAATGTTTTCTAATAAAAGAATTTATACCATGTCTGCCTTATGGTAAGGAAGTACAAACGAACTGTTTGAATTAGGCTGTTTTCAATTTGAAGAAGAGCGTGGGCAGTATTTTTAAGCTCATTACTTGGGAGCACTCTTGGAATGTACCCCCCTCACAAGGATATGCGTAATGAACATCTAGGTGTTTTTTCAATTGTAAGTTATAATACAAATATACACTTTTTAATCTGTCTAGGCACTGGAAAATTATATTTTCCTATGCCAAAAAAAATATTTAAAGCATTTTTTATTTGGAGTGCTGTGAAACATTCTTCTTATTTGCATTTTATATCCAAATCTAAAATAGAAGTTTTCTTGTCAGAGGACATAGTTTGGGCTAATTTGGATTGACGATTTACCTTGACGTAGAGTATAACAACTTTGACTTTCATGGACTTGTCAAGCAGCTGGGCCTCCCCGACGTGCACACAGGCCTATACTTCCTGGCGCCAGCTTGTGAGGAAAGAAAGGCTTTATTGCACGCAGACCAGTAAGGAGACAGGAGCAGGCTCAAGCTGTCTCCCAGATTTGAGGTCTGGGGCAAGTTTAAGATCTTGGAGGGTGAGGGAAAGGATGTAGGACTGTTGGCTTGGCAGGTCTGATTGGAGAGCTTCAAACTGGGCCGTTTAGGGTCAGGGACCTTGAGGTGGGTCTCAGCTCCAGGTCTTCAAGGCCAGCAGACCCCTCTTCTGACAGAGTTCCGTGGTTCAGCTTGCGGTCACGTCCTGTCTTCTTGGTTCCAAGGGGAAGGATCAGTGGTTTCAGGTGTTGTTAGAGGTCAAGGCTTTTTCTATGGTGCGTACCCAGGCTACATAATTTGCAGTTCGGGGCTCTACCATGACCACAAAGTAATTTAACATTTTCTTGCCAGCAGAGTAGGCCCAGTGTGGGCTGGTCCCATGGTTACAGATACTTGTTCTTCTCTCTAGACTTTGTTAGTACTCATAGTTTAGAAATTCTCCCTTTATATTTTTATAGGTAACTGTAAAAAATAATTTTTAAATCTTAGCTATGTCTTGGTATTTTTAAGGAAGTGAGAAGAAATGGGGATTGATTTTCATTTCCCGTATTTTAGGTGATTATGACAGGAAAGTGTTTCGGAACAATGAGAATAAAGGCACTATAAGGAGAGGGTGCTTATTTATTTTAAAGCTGATAGGAGAATTACCTTCCTGCTAAGTGCTTGTTCATAACTTTTGTTATTGTTCACATATTGAACTTTTGCTTCTAGTGTAAAATTTAATGGAAGTTGATTTAGAAAAATAATTCCTGCTCTCCACTTTTTTCTATTATTCTAATCCAAATCCTTTTTGTGAGCCATAGATATGGAATTCTCCCATTCAGATGGCTGCTTTTTGTGTGTAGGAGATTATATTTGAATACTAAATTTTATCTGAGCTCTGAGCTAACAATACATATAAAAATAGCACATTGGACTAGTTCTGAATTTAGAAGAAGCATATAATTGTACTTCCATTTTCTTCTGTGTTATTCAAATTGCTGTATTTAATAGACAAAGCAATAAATTTTTAGTTGAGCTCTTACATTTCAGAAAATCCGAAGAATTAAATTTAGAGAATGATGATAACACACTAAAAACCAGACTTGAAAATCCTCCTCGATCCTCTGAGCATCCTTCAGAAAGCTTCCTTGGCAAGCCCTAGCGTGACTTTCCATGGCTTTTTAACACTTCGGAGCGGAGGTTTACAAGGCTCCAACATGCCAGGGCCAAGATCTCCATGGCAAAAAGGAAACATGAACGAATAATCCAGAATCTAGTTTTGTCTGGTATTTTCTGCAATCATGGGTCCTTCTGCTGTGTGATGTGGCCAAAATGCATGTTGGCACAAATCAAGAAGACTAAAACCATATTTTCCACTAAATTTTCCTTTTGAAAAATCCCTCCTTATTGGTTTATTGCAACCGCATTCACAAATCGCTCTCTTGTACCTACTGTATTGTAAAAATTCACAATTACAGCGTACCCTTTATTAGAAAGCAAAACAAAAGGCAAATAAACAAAAAGTAGAGTTTACCAAGACTTTGTCCTACTGGCATGTCAAGAAACTGTGAAATGCAGATAGGGAATCCTAAACAAGCTTCACAGTTTTGCTAAAGGCCATTAATAAATGACATGCAAGTAAGCCTATAGAAGTCCTCAAGAATTTTAATTTGCTAATTCTGAGAGCAAAGGAGTCCACATCTTCTATAAATATGCAATTATCTTAAGATTTCAAATGTTAATAATACTCGACTATAAAAAGAAATGCTTTCCAAGCCTGCCCCATGCACAGCAGGCGCCCTGAACATGCTAGCTGATTGTTGGCTAGATTTGATTTAGGTGAGATTGGCTAGAAGTAAATAGATTTTCAATGAAACAGTAATTGCTTTCCAGGAAAGAGAGGATTGAAGGAAGCAGCAGGTAGGACCCCCGCAGCCCTCTTTCTGGCCCTGTAGTTCAGAGCCAGCCACAGGAACTCCCTGCTGGCCACTTGAAAAGCTGCTGCAAGGCCTTTTTTTAGATGGTTCTAGTCTAGTATAAGGTAGTTGCACTTGAGGGTCCCTGATGCCATGGAAGTTCAAAGATAATTGAAAAAAAAAAAAAAGATTTTAGAATGATGCAAGAATCACTTGGCTACACTCACTCAAAACAAAAGAAAACACAACGAATCTGACTTTAACACAAAAAGTCCAACCTTGTTTAGGAGGAACTCCTTAAGAAAACTTTTAGTTATAAATCATGAAGATCCTTCTGCCAGAGGTGGTGCAGCCTTGTGGTTAAGGTCTGGATTCCAGACCCAGAGGGCTTCAATTCACCTCCTGGCTCTGCCACTGACAGCTGTATAATCTGGGGAAAATGAGTTAACCTCTCTGGGCTTGTTTCCTAAACTGTAAAATGGGTTTTTACAGAAAAGGCCAGCCTCATAGGATAGTTGTGAGACCTAAGAATGTTAATCATTTATGGAGAGTGCTTAACATGGTGCTTGGCATACATTAAGAACTCAGGAAATGCCCTTTATCATTTCTTTTGAGTTAATACCATTAATGTATCCATAAAATTATTCTTCCTCTTGATTTTGGAATCTATTAGAATAGATAAAGTTATATTGTTCTCTTTCACATCAGCAGTAATACTTTTAAGTATTTTTAAAATCTCTCTTGTAAAAATAATATTTTTTAAATATTCCATATGCAGTTGGATTAAACAATTATTAGAATACACATTCCTATTGTATGTCACTTTTCTTGTACAACTTCTTTTTTTTTTAATTTACCGTGGTCCAATTCTCTATAAGCTTGTGTTTAATTTTTGGAACTGTTTTTTGAACATTCAGTGGGAGAGTAAAACACTAGGACACAAAAATATCTTTTCGTTCAGTTTTAAAATAATTTATTTTTAATGAACTTATTTTATTTCTTAGATTTCTTAATAAATAATAGAAAATTAGGTTGTCATTAAAATTTGTTAGTCTTCTTCATTTCTGAAACATTTTGCCTTTATATTATGATGTTGCCACTGAAAATTTCTTGTAACTGTAATGTCATTTCAAACTACCTTTTTAAATATTGGATGATTCCCTTTCTCTTTCTACTTTTGTGTGTATTTTTAGCTGACATACTTTACTTTCCATACTTTTTTCAGTTTTCTTGTACTTTTGTAACGTGATTATCATACACTGACTTTTCTTTAAATGAAGCCAAGAATTGTTACCTTTAATAGGTAAGGGTGACATGTCGGTGGTGACGTTCAGAACTGGAGTATCTTCTGTCATGTCATGCTGCGCTGTCACGTTTATGCATCTCTGATATCTCATTTGTTTTTTGTTACTTGGTGTGATATGGTTTATATTTTGGTTAATTTTGTGCTCCATGATTATGAAGTTATATTTCTGATTATAATTTTATCAACGTATACATTAAAATATGTCTGGAGCCAAGAGGCCCGGCCATAGCCTTGATTTCCTATGCCTGAGCCTTACCCTCATAGCTGAAGTTAAGTTTCTGTTTCCCAGGAATGATAAGTTTCGCTTTACAGCCAATGACGTGGCTTTGCATTTGCTATCCCTCTGATTGGATACATAGCTGGACCTAATTGAGAACTGCAAGCTGTAACTCCTCAAATGCTTCCTTATTGGTCAGTCTTTTTTCACCTAATTTGCATTATGACTGGGCGCTCCCCTTTCTCTTGTCTATAAAAGCTGTGATCTTACGCTCAATAAACGAGACTTGATCAGAATACTGTCTTGTCTCCATCTCTCGCGTCTCTTGTCCCATCCAACTCCCACTCCCTCCTCCAGGTTCTGTGAATAACGTACCCATGGGTCGGGACAAAAATATACCAAAAATGTCTGAAACTTTATTTCCTTAATGATCAAATTAAGGCACATTTCAGGAATCTCGCTAAACTGATTAGTTCTATTTTTTTCTAGTCACCTCACTTTGTGGAATCCTAGTTATAAGTTCCCAAGTATTCCACCTTTAAAAAGAGAGTAGAGAGTAGGAAAAAAAGCAGTATGAGTTCCCTCAGCCCCACCTTCCCCTTGAGCCCCCAATTTATATCTTTGGACAACCAAGCCTCTCTAGCAGGGTCAATTTCCACCACACCCCAGTCTAATACAATCAGGCTTCCGCATGCTCTCCTCTAGCCAAACAGCTCATGCTAAGGTCATCGACAATCCTGGGCTCCTAAATTTAATAGGCACTCCTTATTCTTGTCCTTACTCAACTCCTTTCAACGGTGGAAACCCTTGTTCCTGGAGATTGTCTCTTGGGTCTCTTACCCTCTGGTGTGGTGCCAGCTCAATCTGACGTTTGGATATTGGGTTCCTTATTCCATAATGTTCTCTCTTTTTACTCTATGTTTTCCCCTAAATATTATATTATCATCCAATTGCTTCTAATGCTTTCAAAAGTCATCCAATGGTTTCAAAATTCATCTAATGCTAATGACTACCAAAATTACATTTGCATCTGGACATATCCTTGTACTCAACACTCATGAGTCTAAGTACCTAAACGATCTCAGATATTGCCATATATTTTTCAAACTAAATGTCCAAAACCAAAGTCCTGATTTCCCCCTACTAGCCATCACTTCCTCTAGCTTTCTATCCATCAGTAAATGTCACATTATTTACTTAGTTGCCCCACCCCACAAAAAAGAAAGCTAAAAAAAAAAACCTTAAGAGTTATTCTTGGCAACTTCTTCTCCTTTATTTTTTCACAAATCCATCACCAATTTCACTGATGACTCTAAGATACATCTTAAATTGGTGTACTTCTTCCAATGTTCAAATGTCCCACCACTCCACAGTCCTTCATCTCTGAAAAAGGAAATTCCTCCTTCTCATGTAGGCCCTTCTTGACCACCCTAACTCAGAGAGACCCTCTGGGACTGTCATACTGCCCTGTTTATTTTCTTTCTTGCACTAATCACAGTCTATAATCATTTTACTGCTTGTTTATTTTTTTATATATGTTCTTCCTAGCTTGTAAAGTCTATAAATGCAAAGACCTTGCCCACCTTTTTGTGTATTGAACACAGAGCTTCACGCACAGTTTGTGCATAATAATGATTTTAGAAAAAATGAAAGTGTGATCTTCCCACACCCATTCTTTGTTTCCCCAACCCCCACACTGCACACTGAAAGCAGAGTAATTGTTTTAGGAACAAATTGGATCACATCACTACCCTCTTTATTGTTTATGTCACTACCTCTTGGGTTTTCCACATCTTGCAAGCCTTGGGCTGGTAGTTAAGGTCTCTGCACCAAGAGCTTTACTGACCTCCCTGGCTTGTGTAGGATCTTCCTCCTTCCCACCTGCCCCATATGGCACTTTGAAGTTACCCTTGGGGACAGTTATCCCAATTGGAAGTCTATGACGCCTTTGCTACTGGTATATTGTCATTCTCCCTCCAGGAAGAGGAGCTCACTAAGGGAGGGGACCTCATTAATCTTGGCCATCACTGCTTCTACCACACCCAGCTCCGCTTCAGACCTGGAGGGACCTAGGTGTGACAATCGAAAATGAGTTAATAGCATTCTTAATAGGACATCAGGTAAGATGTTTTTCTGAAGGTAAATTTTTGTTTTTTTAATATGAACATTTATTACACTTGACTATAGAATCACCAGTCTGTTACCGTATTCTGAAGCAACTTCAACTTGCTCTCATCAGTTGCTTTTTCCACTCAAAAGCTTTACTTTTGCTATTCCTTTTGAATCGTATTTGTGAGTCTCATTCTGATGAATTTTTATTTTTCATAATGAGAAATACTGTATATAATCACTTACATTTTTATCACTTATAAACATTTTCCAAGTGTGGTGCTTTCCCAAGTGTGTTACGTCTTTCAGTCCTCATATTAATGGGTAAGTATTTTCTCCATTTTAGAGTGAGGAATTTGATTCTCAAGATGCAGAACCCTGGAATTTGGAATCAGGTAGGTATGACTTGACTCCTAAGTTGTGTTCTGTCTTCTTATCAATTACTGGGATTAGATGAGGAAGTTGAAAAAAGTGAGCTCTTTGAAAGACAGAGTCCAAAGAGTAGCCCACCCCCATACACTCACACAAATAGAAGAATGTTATATAAACCATTACCCTATTAACGTCCATCCTTGGAGTTTTGCACAGCTGGCTGTTCAGTGCCATTCTCTGTTGGGGACTGAATATGGTGTGTCTACTAGAAAAACATGGTGCCCAGCAAGCATCTCCACCCACAGTCCATGTGGGCAGGTAAGAGGTTTGGACACCCCCTCCATTTACACAACCCTCATGGAACCATTTACTTTGGAGATAAAATAAAAGGCTCCAGGAAGGCATGACAGATTGACCCCAAATGTGTTAATTGATATGTTGAAAGTCAGTCCTGCTGAGGAGCAGAATTAAAAGCCAGATGGCAACTTCCTTCCTGCCCTTGTAAACCTTTGGCCCCATTTGTAGGAAGAATGAAAGAGGACGTAGTGTGAAGGTCAGTGGACTGTAGCTGCACGGAATCCTTTTAACTTCCTTTCCTGCAAAGTTAGTTGAGATTCAGAGTTAAACACAATGTGTTCAATTATGCAAAAATTACATGAGAGGTCACTGTAGAATATAGAGTAAATTCATATTCAGTTTGGTGTTTTTGTAAAATCACTAGAAGTTGAAAGTGGTAAGGCATATTATATGATAACCTCATTTAACTCAGTATCCTTAAGAGGTTCAATGAAGCACCATCAGTTTTTTTGTACAATTCAAGGAATACCTCTAGCTGTTTCATGCAACGTAATCTCTAGTGAGTAGATCTCTGGGTTCTTGGGGCCCATCTTCTCATTTCCATATCCCAAGTGCATTTGCCATTCGATAGCTGTTCACCAGCACCATGAAAACCTTCCTGTATTACAGGTCTGGACTATAACACATTCCATGTTATATGTCATATCTGGAAATAGCATTTAAAATTACAAAGTGCAAAAGTGTTTCCTTGAGTAGCACTATGATTTCTATTTTCCAATAAGTGAATGGATGTTAATGTCTATAACCACAACAACCTAGTTGTAGGGTTGTAGTTAAGACATTCAGATTTCCTGGTTCTCTGTTTCTTCAGCTGGTAAATAAGATGCTTAGACCAGTCAATCTTTGAGTTCCCTTCCAACTAGGTCCTTCTATGTTTCAAAGATTAATATAATATTAAAAAGAAACATTTTATCTTATACATGTATTCTTGATATTTTCCTTGACAAATTCCATAATCATTGTGATAGGCAGCCTCTCAGATAGCTCCAAGATTCCACACACACTCCCCACCTCCAGTCTTCATGCTCAGGGATAATCCTCTCCCAGTTGAGTTTGAGCTGGATGTAGTGACCTTCCTCTAGCTGAAATGATGTGACATAGGGGACGTCGCTTTAGAGATTAGCTTAAAAAAGACCGTTGCTCACTCCATCTCTCCTCCTTTCTCTGAGGGAGACCTGCTGCCATGCTTACAACCATCCTGTTGGGAAGCCCACATCTCAGAGAACTGAGAGATGCCTCTTGCCACCAGCCAGTGAGGAGCTGACACCATCGATCTAAAGCAGCTAAGCAACCAAATCCTGCTGAAAGCATGTACCACAACCCCACTGAGTTTCCAGGTGCCGACCCACACCAACAGCCTGTCTCCAACCTCGCGAGACACCTGGAGCCAGAGGAATCATCCAGGTAAGGTGCCCCAGGCTCCTGACCCACAGTACACCCCACAGTGTGATGGTTTAAACTGCCAAGTTCAAGGGCAATTTATTGCACAGCAGTAGATAAGTCATACGGTCAAGTTCTCATGTGAAAAGAAGACCTGAGTCTGTCCCACTCAATGATCTCATTCCAGGAGTAAATTCTGAGGTGAAGAAAGAAGACACACAGACAAAGCACAGGTGCTTAGTTCCTTTGCCTTGGTTTTTCAATGATCTCAACTAGAAGATCCATTTCTCTTATCAAATGCTGCAAATAATTTACTACTCAGCATCTTAAATATCTATACACATAAAATGTAGGGATGTTTCATTTATCCCTCATGTGCTAAGCAGTGTTCTGGTTGCTGGAAATCCAGTAGTGACAACAGTCAAATCACAGCCCAGAGAGAGGGCAATAGCAGTAAGAACACTGGAGATGCTGAAAGAGTAAGGAAGAAGAGTCACTAGCACTGTCCTGGGGGAAGCTCATCCACAGAAGTCTTCCCAGAGGAGCCGGGAAGAGTGAAACGGAGGCTTGAAGAGGCAGAGCATTTGGCCACATTGCTCTAGGCTGTGAGAGACCTGTGTCTGGAGGCCCATATGCATGTAAGCATGGCCCATTCAGGGGGCTGCAAATAAATCAACCAGGATAGAGCAGCGTGTGAAAGGATGGGAAATTGAGATGTGCTAGGACAGATATTTATATCTGATAGTCGATATAAAATATGTTGCGCTTGCGTTGACTCTGGTTTGTGGTCCTCATGAAGGACCCTGTATGCATCTGTGGACTTCATCAGAAAGGCAAAGGAGACAGCTGAAAGGATCAGAGCCAAAGAGCGACGTGATCGGGTGCACGCTTCAGGGGCGGCTCCAGGTGCGGGTGCTTGGGAAGACTCCCCTGAGACGTGCTCAGCAGCTCTGTGGCCAGTGGGGGCAGAGAGCTGTGCCTGTCCACAGCTCCGCCTGGCGCTGGACAAGGAAACAAGGATACGGTGCTACAGGAGCTCTGGCATTGCTTGAGGAGTGGTTGAAAGGATGGCCCATTGGAAGTTGTCAGTTGAAGAAAAAATTGCAGAAAGAAAGAAATTAGTAAATAAAAATTGATGAAGGAAACTGTGGATTAAAAGTCTTGATGAGACAAAGAGTTATGGTGGGAATAGATGAATGGGAGCGCAAGGCTGGGAAGTCGTGATTGGAGCCTGACCCTCTATAACTTCCTTAAAGTTCAATTTTACATGCATATGTAAATAAAGTGAATATTTTCTCTTGTTAAGACTTCATAATATCAGATTGTCTTTAATTTCATATAACATATTTTCTGATAACTAAAGTAATAAGAAATTATGCTCCTGTAATGGACAGCTTCCATCATGCTAGCTGCTACTTTGATTCACCCTCAAATTCTGAAAGGCAATGCTGTAACCTAAAAGCAGTTTGACAAGCAACTAGCTTTCAAGAGTGAATATTAAACCAATGTCCTATGCGTTGTGCATATTCACTGACAGCTGGCACAAATTTTACTGTTTGTCCCTGTTTGTAGATCCTAACCATCCAAACCTATCTTCCTTTCTAGAATTTCCTGTATCATTAGCTCATTCAAATCAATACTCATGAGGCAAAATAAAAAATAAATATCTGATTTATATCTTTTGCTTGATTGATACTTTTTCCATTTATTATAGAGAGTCTTGGTCACCGGGGATACAATTGCTTCATGGCTGTGTTTTATCATAATACCTAACTTTCTTTGCCATTCAACTTCCAACTTTGGATCCTATTAATTCTCCTTGGCAATATTGCAGTAACTGTGGTCTTTTGTGCAGTAGAAGTTTCCTCACTAAAAATTAGAAAAGTTGGGAGGGTAGATTTTCTATGCTCAAATAAAGGTGGAAAGCTCTAGGTTAAGCTCAGTTAACTGAATCACTTCCTAATGTTCACTTTGAATTTTCAGGAGATGTTGAAAAGTAGTAGGCTTTCCAATCTTTCTATAGAGTTCCTTTTTCAATGCGATTCAGATGGGACTGGACTTTCTCAGCGATGTGTGCTTGAAAAACTTTGTATTTAAATCTACGTCTGGCTCCATTGTTTCTCCTATCTGTCCACCAATTGTCATCCTTCCAAAGAACATCTCTGGTTTCTTATTACCCACAGAAAATGCCAACATTATTTAGCACGGCGGCCACAACTTGCTGCAACCTTTCTGTTGTTTTACCACATCCCCCTGGAGACCCCAGTGCTCGGCCGCAGCGGCGACAGGCCGATGCTCCACCCGTGTCACGCGGCCCCGGGCCCCGGGCCTGGTCCCCACCCGCTGCCCAGCCTTCCGTTCTCAGCACGAGTAACCTTTTCCTCTTCAGGACGACTTTTCCCACCTTATAAAAATAATCCAAAATTTTTAGCAAAGGCCACAAAGCACTTGAATGTCTTTGACTACCTTTCCAGAGACAAAATTTTCTAGAAATTCACTTTCACCAGCATAAAGCCCCTTCTCATTTGGAGCTTTCGCTTTTATTTCCTCTGCCCCAAACATTCTTCCGCCCTGTGCGTCTCCTCTCACCCAAAACGCCGCCTCTTCCGAGACGCCTTCGGTGACTACGCTATTAAAACAACGTCTTTCTGTCCTCGCGTCCTAAATGTCTCTTTTACCCTAATTCTTCATTAACATATATTTTATTGGTTGGTGTATTGTCTCTCCCACAAGAATATAAGCTCTATCCAGGCACAAACTTGGATGCCTGTGTTCGTTCTGGTTATATTTTAAAATGAAAGAATGAATATATGATTTAAGAAACTACAAATTAGAAAAAGTAGACGCCACCATCCTAGAGTTTCCCTTCGCTGTGGATGGTCCCATAGAAGTAGAGAAGGATGGACGAGGACATGGTAGAACTTGCAGTGGACATCTGCGGACTTCCTTGCTGCCTGGCCTCTGTTAAATCGTTTTCTTGGAACAGCGCCTCCGTTCCTTTCTCGCAATGCCTCCCGTCCTAGTTCGGTTGGACTCTCAGTCGACGTGGGCTCCACTCCCCAAGCCCAGACCTGCCCGTCTGACACAAATGGCCCAACTGGGCTTCCTTTCCCAAGGGAATTTTAATCTTAACAAAGCAATGTCCGGGATGAAAAATAAATGGTTTGACCTGATTCATCCCAGCGAACGGAACTCTCGACATTGGCTGGTTTCTGACCCGCTTGATTTTTCAGTTGTGATTGAAATTCGTGAATTTACTGTACTATAACTGTTATTTTATTAATCTAACCAGAGGCAGTTTTTGTTTGTAAAGGAATGACTCTTCTGCTTGTTCGTATCCTATCACCGTACATGTCGCTGTCCTGTACGTTTTTCTACCTGATGCACTGAGCGCTTTAGGTGTGGTAAAGGCTATCTTTATCCTTGAAGACACTCCTATTTCTTCCTACACATTGAGGCATATAATAGGACCTTAAGAAGTTTGTTAAATAAATTGCCAGTCACATGCTCATCATTTACTTACATTTAGGATAAAAAAAGTTACTCCAGTGGGAATCTTTTAATTGTTTCGATTAAAATAAGAAGGCTCAAGCTAAAATATGTTGAAACAAATTCAGTATCATTTATGGAGAAAGTGGTAATGTGTCTTTAATATAGATGCTCCTTGCCTTATGATGGGGTTATGCCCTGATATACCCATTGTAAGCTGAAAATACGTTTATCGTGAAAATGCATTTTACACACTTAACTTACCAAAAATCATAGGTTAGCCTACCCTGCCTTAAATGTGCTTAGAACACTTACATTAGCTACAGTTGGGCAAAATAATGTAACACAAAGCCTATTTTATAATAAAATATAGAATATGTCATGTGATTAACTAAGTGCTGTACATTACATGGAGACTATGATAATTTTGCATCATTATAAGTTTAAAAAATCATTAAATTGAACCGTCGTAAGTCAGGATGATCTGTATCTCAAAACTGATACGATGAAGGTTGTATTTTGAATTGTAAATTTCAGTAAACGTCACATTTTCTTTCCTAATTAAAAGTTCTTAAATAGAAACTTTTACTTATGGTAAAAACCTTACAACATTCATGAGGTATATCATATGAGTAGGTGATAAATTAAATTATGTTGTCCAAATATTATGTTTTTTTCTTTATTGAAGTATACTTTACATATCATGCCTTTACTCCACTTTAAGTGTACAATTAAATGATTTTCAGTGAATTTACCGAGATGTACAGTAAATCACACAAATCAGTTTTTGAGGAATTCCTTTCCCTTATCGAGACCCCTAATTCCGCTTCCCAACTACTTTTCAAGCATATCCCATCCCTCCACAGTGCCCACCACGTGGCTCAGATGTGGGCTTACTCCCCACCCCCCAGTTCCCTAGTGAACACTCCCACCATTTGAGCACCATAGTGTTAATCAGTCAATACCAATTTGATGACGAGTACAAGTGGGGCCCATTCTTCTGGTCTTGTGTCACCTCACTTCGAATAATGGGCTCGAGCTGAATCCAGGATAACATAAGTGGTGCTAGCTCACTGTCGTTTCTTAAAATTGAGTGGTATTCCATTGTAAACATAGACCAAATTTTAATAATCCACTCATGAATTGACGGGCACTTGGGTTGTTTCCACCACCTAG
>CAUYRT010054636.1:0-36013 GCA_963574885.1 Lepilemur ruficaudatus | reverse complement strand
GTTGATCAGCTAAAACCAATTGGCTGGTGAGTACATGTGGTGCCTGTCCATCCATTCTTGGGATACTTCACTTAGTAGAATGGGTTTCAGCTCCATCCAGGAAAATACAAGAGGTGCTATATCACTATTGCTTCTTATAGCTGAATAGTACTCCATGGTGTACATATACCACATTTTATTAATCCACTCGTGTATTGATGGGCACTTTGGTTGTTTCCACAACTTTGCAATTGTGAATTGTGCTGCTATAACATTCGGGTGCAGGCGTCTTTTTTATAGTGTCTTTTGTTCTTTTGGGTAGATGCCCAGTAGTGGGATTGCTGGATCAAATGGTAGATCTACTTGTATCGCTACAATTGAAATAATTTTACTCTTCAATCCCTGGACTTCTCATTCGTATGAACCATTATCATGCTGTATTTTTTAAAACATTTATTTTTATTTTTGGTAGTGACGGGGTCTATGTTGCTCAAGCTGGTCTCAAACTCTTGGCCTTATGCAATCCTCCTGCCTCAGCCTCCCAAAGTGCTGGGATTATAGGCATGAGCCACCATTCCTGATCCATCATGCTGTTTTAATAATAGAATCATTCGTCCCCATACACTTATTTTTTTAATGATAGTTTGGGCACAACAGACTCATACCTGGCAGTGCAATTTTCCCCTAGCGCAATTGCAGCTATTTGTTCCCTTTGGGTATCATTGTGAACTCTGGCTTTTCATAAACTCAACTGGTTTCAATTAGCTATAATCATTGTTATCATTTTGATGCTCAAAAAATAAAATTAAAACAGGTCACTGACCTCAAGACATTCTTTTTTGGAAAAAGAAGATCTAATATCCGTGAAACATGCAGTGAATGGAACAAGGCAGCAAATCAGCCTGGAGTTGGGCAGCGCCCTTCCTCCCACGCAATTCCTCGAATGCACTGATTTTCATGGGAGCTAAGGAATTTCCTCTGGGGCGAAAACTTGAATCCAGTGCGCAGTTGGCCTTGGATTCCTATAAGCATGTCTGAGGGGGGAGGAAGAGGCAGCTTGCATGAGTCTCCAGCTGCCAAGGGAGGACGAAAATCGTTCGTGGACCCACGGGAGGCCTCCTTAAAACAATTAAGTTAAAGGCCTCAGATATCTACTACCGAATAACAAACACCAGAGAACTTTGTCAGTGATTGTTGATTTAAAACAACCACAATCATTTTATTTTTATTGCTGATATTTCTGGCGGTTCACTGGGATCAGCCAGGCGGTTCTTGCTCAGGGTTTCTGATCTGCGATTTTTGTGGTTACAGTCAGGTGGTGGCTGCAGCTGGACGACTCTTAAGAGTTTCTTTGCTCTTATGTTGCTGGTGGGCTTGAACCTCAGCTCGCTGGGGCTTTCCGCCAGAACACAACTCTCTGCGGGGCCTGGCTCCCGGACAGTATGGTGTCTGGGCTGGGAGAGCAACGCAAGGACATTCAAGCTGTGATTCCTAAGGCTTGAGAGGAAAAACAGGTGTGAGTCTCTTACTGACATTTTATGGGTCAAGCAGTGTCAGAGGCCACCTTCAGACTAGAGCGCCACCTCTGGTGGGAGGTGTGTCAGAGAATGTGGAGGCCACTTAACTGAAATACTAGTTTTTTTTGTTTTGGAGGGGGTTTGTTTTGTTTTTTTGTCGTTGTTTTTGAGAGACAAGGTCTTGCTCTGTGTTGCCCAGGCTAGAGTGCAGTGATCCACTCATAGCTCACTGTAAGCTCAAACTCCTGGCCTCAAACGATCCTCCTGCCTTGGCCTCTCAAAGTCCTTGACTTACAGGCGTGATTCACAGCACCTGGCCTCTGAAACACTAAAATTTTCAAGTGAAGTGCATTACATGAATTTGTTCATTTAATTCTCATGACAACGATTAACACCATTTTACAAATAAGAACCAGATTTGGAGGAAACTGAGACTCAGAGAAAGCAAGTGACTTGCTCAAGATCACACAGCTCTCCAGCTCCAGTGCCTCTGTGCTTAGCTACCACTCTCTGTTGGGTTCCTGGAAAGGGGAATCTTCACGAGGCTGAGATCCTGAGTGGGCAGAGACCCCCAGCAATCCTAAACTGGGCACTAAGATGAATCTGGGAGGCATTCACTCTCAGAACCCACGCACTCGGGTTATATATTTAAGTGCTAAATTGCATAATGCAGTCTCTTCACTAAAAAGGAACTTGGAGGTAGGAAAGACATCGCTGTGGGCAGAACTGCTGCCAGAAGCTTTTGTGGGCACTTTCTCTGGCTGGGTCTTAAACGATATGAGTTGTAGAGAGGGGTGGGAAAATAATTACTGAGGTTTTCTTGTAGGCTCTCTCCAGAGGTCCAGGTAGGACCAGGCTTTGGTTCTTGTGCTCCAGGAGAAACCCCTTTTCTTGATGCAACACACCAGGATCTCATTTTAAAAGTAAGTCCTCCTTTCCTCATTTTGGAGGCACATGGTTTGCTGAAAAGACATCAAGTTAAATTAAAATAGTTCTATCTTACTACACACAAAGCTTCTATGTGGTTTGTGTTAACACATAGTCTCCTCCCCGAACACGAAAGAACCTTCCTTGACAGGAAACCTCAGTGGCTTGTTCCCTGTGTGTGAGGGTGTGTTGAAAAGACCAGGCACTATATTTGGCAGAAAAGAAAAATGGGAGTTTCTACTCAATTTGGGCACGATCATGGGGTTGGAAGGTCCAAACAAAAACCTGCGGCACTATTTTTTGTTAAAAGCTCACTTGGAGAGATTGCATGAGACTCTTTGATCTTGTAGGTCAGGGCACTAAGGCTTTAGGGCCCTCGTTATTTTGTAGTGAAACTGCTAGGTTTCTGAATAAAGGTCTGTAGTTAGAGTGTAATTTCCTGCCCTGCTCTCTGTGGTATGGGTGTGGTCTGCATCACCCAGCCCATCTTAGGGGAGGGAGGGCTTGTGGCTGCAGTTTTCCAAAATCACCCCAATTAGGACCCCAAAAGAAGAGAATTCTGAGGCTCAGCAACCCTCTGAGAAAATCCTGAAAAACATTTGATGAAAAGGCACTGCCTTCCTAGAAGCCAGAGCATTTTATCAGTGGATCTGAACCCTGAAGCTATGTGAAGGGCTGCTTGATAGTTGCTCCCAGCAGTAAATATAAAATAGATATTTAACCTCATGTATGATGCAATTTTAGCCCAGAAGAGCACCAAGGGACCTAGGTTCCCTTTGCATACAGTATGCTTAACATTCAGAGAGAGCAAGGCCAGATTTCAAGTTCAAGGGAGACCCATCCATTTCCAGCAGGCTACTTAAAAAAAAAAATTTTAACTCAAGAAATATATGCTTATTGTAGAAAAAGCATAAAACTGTAGAAAAGAGGCAATAAGAAAAAGCCACCTGTAATTCTATTACCAAAATAATCACTGTTTTTGGTATATTTTCAGACTTTTTTCTATGTATCCATATATACATATAGGGCTGATACCTTCCATGTTGTTTTTTTACTTGCTTTTTTCACCTAACACCATGTCATTAAGTTTTTTAATGTCAATAATACATTTCAATGATATTAAGTATTTATTAAGGCACTGTTTGTTAGACACTATTTATTATCTAATATTCCTTTGCAGAGCTCTATTTAATGAATCTTCTATTGGAGATTAATGTTGTTTATATTTTATTTTTTGCTATTAAAATCAATACTGTAGAAACTGTCCTTAATTATTTCCTTAGATTATGTTCCAAAGAATGTAATTGCTAGGTCAAAGCTTATGACATTATTAAAGATTTTGATATTACAGTCAGGATAGGCTAAATGTTGTAACAGATATCCCCAAATCTCAGTAGCCCAACACAATAAAGATGTATTAATATTTTCTCTTTTGTGTTACAGTTTAATATAAGTCATCTGGTTGGGCGTGGAGGGCACTCTGCATAGTCATCTAGAGCCCGGGTTTGTTTATATGATGGATAGCTCCCCCATTTGCCAAGGCCTTGGACTTCTCCATTGGATCCTCTGATTTCAGCTAATAGGTCAGGGAGAGAGAGAGCATGGGGAGTTACACAGGTGGTTTCAGGAAGTGACTCATATCACTTCTTCTGCCTACCTTCCAATGGTCCAGAACTCAGTCACATGACCACTTCTTACTGCAAGGGAGGCTGGGAAATGTAGTCTTTCTGTGTGTCCAGGAGGAAAACAAGAATTTGGTGAATACGGAGCAAGCATTGTCTCCACCTCAAACATTATCAGGTTGCCAACCAGCAAAGTTTTTTCAGTTTCTATTTCTACCAGTAGGGCATGAGAATTCCTATTTCCCTATACCCTCAATAATTAAGGGAATTTTTTGTGTTGTTTTTCATAAATCTGCATGTGACATTGTTGCTTCTCTGCATTACTAGATTCAGAGTACTTGTTGGTCTCTTTGGAGATAATCTCACTGGGATCAAGAGTATAGTTTCTGGGGAGCCAGGACTCTTGCATTCCTGATTGCTTTGGGAACAGCCACCCTCATCCCTGTCTTCCAAGCCGACCAGAGTTTCCGGACCTTTCTCTGCATGTTCTTCCCTCTCCCTTCCCTTTCCTGCTGCAGAAGGTGTTGTAAGCAGGGGTCTGCAACACGGGTGACCCTTGCTTGCAGAGACCCTGCCTCAAGCCTCCTATGCCAGCATCATCCCTGAATGCAAGGCTCACTCAAAGGCCCAGGGAAAGGATTAGAGCTCCGCATTTTCTATGCCATCTCAGGTGTGCTCTAGCTTACAATACATTTTCACAGACAAAAAGTTCAGGGCATGGAGCTGGGAGGTAAAAATAGCAGCCTGATGCTGACTTGGCATATTGACCAAATCATCCAATGCCTTGTCCTTAGTACTCAGTGTTCCACCAGAGTGATAATCCTTCCCCGGTGAGTAGTGGCAGTCAGGACGTGTAAACTGCTTAGAAACCAAAAGGGAAGGTGACAGAATTGAGTAAAGTCTATTCTTCTGTCTTCATGGAAATCCAGGTTGCTGAACACTGGCTCACGTCTGAGCCATGGTTTTCTCCTTGTTTTGAAATTTAGTTACTAGAAGATAATGCTTTTGAATGGCTTCTTGTCCATGTCTTTCACAGGGACTACTAGCTGTGGCCTGATGATTGTCTGGGTAGGCCCAGCCCCTTGGCAAAGCAAGGCTTCCAACGAGGTTTTTGCAAAACGTCTTTTTCAAAAGGTGTACTTGTCCAGTGCCTCCTGGGAGCTGAGGGCCTGGCATCTGCACAGCGAGGAACACAAACCAGGCAAGTCACACATCTCCCAGGCATGTGGGCTTCTGGGCCTAGGCACACAGCATTCCTAAAAGCCTAGGGTAGTCTGTGTGTCTTCTTAGGAGCGAACAATACATTACCCTTCCAAGTCACGTCGTTTGCTCCCTCCCTGAGAGGCAGCCCGGGTACTCTGGGCCTCCTAGGTGAGTGACTCGTACCAACTACCAGCCTTATGACCTAGCAAAGGAAACAGGAAGTGGCTTAGAGCTATAAAGAGCACAGCCAAGGAGGGGCTGCAGTAGCATTCTCCTTTGGTGCGACAGTGCACAGGGGCAGAGGTGCAACATGGCATCCCCTCTTTCCTTGTGTTGCCAGGATGCCCTTGGCAGGGCAGCACCATCTAGAAGGGAGTCGGGTGCCTTCCTGAGCTGGTGTAAAGGGGAAGGGAGAAGGGACTACTGCTGGATCAGCTGCCTCTCTCGAGTGAGCCCACCTGTGGGATGCCATGCCCCCTCCCCACTGCATCTTTGCAAGCGGGCTTGGTTTCTTGGGATGAGTTTTGCCAGGCCTTATAAATGTAAACCCTCAAAAGGGGCTTCCAATAAGAAAAACTGACCTCTGACAGCTTTCATGAGTTCCCAAGGGTGTCCTGGGTCCATGGGGGAAAGGCTTCCCTTCACTTGTGCAGAGAAACAAAAGTTCATTGTCATCCCTAGATTCCCAGAGAGGGAGCCTGAATGGGGAGGTTGTCCCTGCCCTCGGCTTGGCCCCGGGGCATTCTGGCTGTAGGGAGAGTGGCTAATCCAGGGGAGAGGAGCTGGGCGTGGAGCAGGCCTCCCCGTGGGTGGAGGGCTTCACCCAGGACTTCCCCACGCTTCCCTCTCTGGCTCTCCCAGGGCTGGAGGGCGGCTGGCAGCAGGGCTTGCAGAGGCTCAGCTCTGGGGCTGGTCTTGCTGTTCCTCTCAGAGCCTCATGGCTACCTTTCCTAGGGCCCACCCCTGTTGCCCACTGCTGGTGGTGAGGAATGGATGCTCTTTTGTGTTTTTATGATTTTCCTGTAACACCCAGCACGATGCTGGCCCCCTGGCCTTGGTGGTTGAGTCCTGAAGACCCACAGCTGTAGCAGGGCAGGGCCTGGGTGCCAAAGGGGGAGCCACTCGGAGGTCACCATCTACAAAATGCCTCCCGAGGATCCTCCCCAGACACTTTCTTGAAGTGCAGTCCTCAGTTGCCATTAGCAGAATCGTGCAGCAGGAGTGGGGGCTGTTATAAGCCCGGGTTCTGGGCCCTTCCACAGACCTCAACTCTAAAACACCTCAGGGAAAGTCTGGAAATCCGTGTATCTGGAAGCACCCCCTTCCTCAGCGTGGCTAGTGCTGAAAAGTTTAAGTACTTTCCTCTACATCAGTCCTGGCCTTTTCATGAAAATAATTTGCTTCTTTTCAACCTTGTGTGACCTCTGAAAATGAAATCTGAAGCAGAGGGATCCGCTTATGTAAGAAACACCACCTGTGGCCTTAATTGCCAAACTTGGCGGGCCGTTTTTATCAGGGGATTTGAAGGAAAGCCACCTTTGATCATCAGGCTACATCATCTACTTTTTCACTGAGTTGTCGCCATTTAAGGCACCTCCCTGGATTTTCCTTCTCTCTTTTCCACGAGAAAACAGGCCTGCTGTTCTAGGAGGTTGGGCTTTTGGAGTCCTTTAGCACAGGGGCTGTGAGAGTCAGTGCTTTCATGTTTGCTGATGGACCACACATGCTATCCACTGGCATTTCCAGAGAAAACTCTGACAAGAGCCAAGAAGGATGACACGACAAAGATGCTGGGGAAAGCACCAAATGTCCTCAACTCCTTTCACCCGTGGTCTCCTCCAGCCCTCTCAGAGCCCCTCCTGCGTGAGTAAGGCAGTGCGTGGCTGGTACGGTGGCCTGCTGAAAAAAGGGAAGAATCCCCAGTTTGTAGCGTTGGCTAATTTCCGTGGTGTAAATTCTCCCACCATGGCAGATTTTGAGTTTCACAACTGGTTCACCAAAGTCTTAAATATTTAATAATTGGCTCACACAAAGTAGGAGGAGACAACTCTGGCACCCCGTCCTCTCAGCCCTGCCCCAGAAAATCCCCACATCACACCTAGGGTGAGTATCACTTTCAGCTCCTCACTCAGAAGGAGAAGTGGTTGAAGTGTGCCCAGATGGTTATGACTAAATACCATCATGGTCAGTGTGGAGGGATGGGCTGTCTGCCAAATTGGAGATGAATCTTCATTTCTCTGTCTTAGTGTCTCATCGCTCCAGGGCAAGGGAAGTTGGAGGGAGCCCTGTGGAGCTTCCAGTGAACAGTCATGGCAGCGCTTACCCCAAGGGCCCTCGCTCTTTCTTGCTCTTTCCTTTAAAATCCTGTCATCCATTGATTGGACAAGTTTAAAATGGCGGGCATGGAAGCTATCTGGACTCCAAGTCCTGATTTTTGTCTTGGGTGGTGGTAAAATGAACTCTTTCCTATAAATCTGGCCTCAGAAAGATTCTCTATCCAAAACCTAAAGACCCAACAGCCAGACTGATCCTTTTCTGATTCTTAGGGAGCCTTGTGAACAAGAGGTGGGAGTGAGGCAGGCAGTGCCCATACGGGTAAGCGTGGCCAAATTTGCCCACAGCCTGTGACAGCAAAGATCACACAACCCTGCCTTCCCCTTCAGGGCCCAGGAGTGATGCCAAACTGAGGGGAGGATGGTGACCTACTTTTCCTCCCAAACGATGGGCAGCCAGTTGCATTTTCAGCTTTAAAACCCACCCACACCACTGCAGTTCTGTTCCCCTGCCCTCCCGGGTGTGCCTCTGGCTGGAGCTGGTTTTGTAAAGTGGAGTTGCTGTGGGCATGGGAGTTCCCCTCAGAGGGGCTGGTCCAAGAGCCCCAGCCCAGGATCCTCCCACAGGCCTTTGGGCCGCTCCAGTCCTGGCAGGTGTACAGCACAGGAGAATTCGGTTTTGCCCTGATCTCAGCCAGGGAAGTCAGTTAAAGAAAAAAGTCTTGCTGGAAATGGCCTTAAATCTGGGTTTTTTTTAGTATTCTAGTCACTCAAAGTCAGTTACTTTACACATATTTATTGAGGGCCTACTAGGTGTCACATACTGGGTGACAATGGTGAGCAAAACAGAATCCCTACCCTCATGGAGCTTATAGTTTAGTTAATGGGCAAGACAGTCCTTATACAAATAGTTCCAGATAATTCAATAATGACCGTGGTGCAAAGGGCTTTGAAGGAGAAGCACAAGGTGCAGTGGGAGCATAAAACAGGAAGCCACATGCAGACTAAGGATCTGGGAGGGTTCCCTGAGGAACTGAGTTTGCAGCTGAGACCTGAGGGACCATTCACCTGAAACAGAATATAAGGTTGGAAGGGAAGATTCTCCAATACCCAAAGAATTTATGCTTCAGAAGCATTCCTTTGTCAAAAAAAGACCACTGTTGGCCCCCAGCTTTCTTTCTTTTCCTAATAACAAATCCCCAGTTTTTGCTAGGTACATAGCTACCCAGAGAAAAAATTATATGGCCACCTTACTAAGTTCTGGCCAATGATATGGAGGCAGTTAGGAATGTGAGGGGTCTTTGAGAATGGCAGAGCTGGTTTCTGGTGAATTCTCTCTTCCTGGCTTGCATATGGCCACCATCTTGCTGTGTCCTCACTCGAATGGCCTTTCCCTTGTGCATGCACAGAAAGAGAGAGACAGGTCTCTGGTATCTCCTCCTCTTCTCGTAAGGACACTAGACCTATCAGGTTAGGGCACCCACCCATATGACCTCATTTAAACTTAATTATCCCCTTAAAGGCTCTATCTCCTAATGTGGTCACATGGAGGGGTAAAAGCCTCAACATGTGCATTTGGGGGACACAATTCAGTCTATAACAGGTTGGAATAGGGAATGAAGGAGAGTAAAGGGTGAAAAAAATTCCTTTTTTACCAGCTTGTGATGGCTGGGAGTTGGAACCCTTTTGAGGGAAAGATTTGCTTTTAGGCAAATGGAATCTGAGGCGGGGTGGGCATGTAGCTGGTGATTTCCTGCGGGCATTTGGAATTGCTCCCAGGGCTAGAGACAAAGATCTCAGAGTCATCAGCAGGGGGTGAGAGATAGGTCAGCTAGTCAAGGGAAACTATTTTCGGTTTGTAAATGTACAAATGGGTGGTGAGAAACAGATCATAGAAACCACCTTTGAAGAGAGAAAGGCAGGGAGAGGACCAGCAATACTTGATGGACACAAAGAATAAAACGAACATCTTCCAGCAGCGTCACTTCATGTCCAGGTGGAGGCCCCTGGACATTTTTTTTTTTTTGGGTCAAAAAAAACTTTATTCTGAGTGTTTAATTTAAAAAAAAAATCATATCTATGAGGTGTGCTACAGGAATTCAGATACAATAAGTTGCATATAAAACCAGACCTAACCGTGGTGAAGCAAGGACTATGCAGAAACGCACTTCAGGAAAGACACGCGTGCAGTCAGTCTGCCCGCCTGAGATCTCTTTCCACCTGCTGGAGCCACCTGTCAGGCATGCCCAGGACAGGCATTCAGCACATACAGTGACAAGGGCACATGGCCCTGGATCCCAGGTGAGCAGTGTGGTGGATCAGGCACAATTAAGTGAAACTCAGAGATGATTGATTTTTCAGTGTTCAAATCTCATCACACACATTCTCTCATTAAAGCTTCCCCCTAAACACCCGTGAGGGTAGGTATTATCTCGGTTGTAGAGCAGGACTTGGGTTATAAGCTGTTATAGACACCACATTGCCCCTCAAATTCCACCTGGATCTTCCCTCTGAGAAGTCTCCCCATGTGGAGACGCTGCAGGGTTTGACTTGAGCACAGTTCAGGGCAAGGGGCGAGAAACCACGTGCAGTGATCATTTCCCAGCTCTGAGGGTCTCTCTCTTTCCTCTGAGTTTGGTAACAATTTAGCCTCTGTCCTTGGAAGCTTTCCAGAAACAAGACCAGGACTATCCTTTTTTTCTTTTTTTTAATCTTATTTTATTTTATTTTATTTTTGAGACAGAGTCTCACTCTGTTGCCTGGGCTAAAGTGCCATGGTGTCAACCTAGCTCACAGCAACCTCAAACTCCTGGGATCAAGCAATTCTTCTGCCTCAGCCTCCCGAGTAGCTGGGACTACAGGCATGCGCCACCATGCCCAGCTAATTTTTTCCTATATGTTTTTAGTTGTCCAATTAATTTCTTTCTATTTTTAGTAGAGATGGGGGTCTCGCTCTTGCTCAGGCTGGTTTCGAACTCCTGACCTTAAGCGATCCACCCGCCTTGGCCTCCCAGAGTGCTAGGATTACAGGTGTGAGCCACCACGCCCGGCCGAGGACTATCTTTAATATTCAGGGGAAAGTGTGGTTTTTGCATTGGTTTTGAAATTCCTAAAGCACATATTTACATTTTCTTTCGCTTGGAGAGGTCACCCATGAACTGGCCACTCCTGACATTTCTTTTTCTGGAATGGTCTTCCAAGCTCCCTCAGATTCCAAAAGAGTACATCCGGAAGTTCCCATGGTGAGGTTCTCATGGCAGTTACAGCGTGTGCATAATTCTGTCTAATGCTCCTTGAGTGCAGTGGCTGCTATGTGAGAAGCACAATTGCACCCATTGTTCCTGTTGGCGGAAACTGATTTCTGGCTCCCATTTTTTTTATTTTCTTCTACTTCCTGGTCTCCTTTAGGAGACCAAAGAACAGCTGGAGAGATGAGGTTGTTGGCTCACACACAATAGGCCCTGAAAGCGCCTCCAGTCTTCCTCCAGCTGTACCGAATTAACTTGGCATTGTTGTGTGCAGTGAGACACCCTGGCACTGCAGAGTGAGCACCAACCGGCTCCCACTGTCTCCACCTGAGCTGCGAGGTCCAGTCCGTCCCACCTCACTGGCTCAGGGTGTTCTGCTCTCAGGGTGTTCCAGTGAAACCCCCTTGAAGGGAAGATATTAGCTGTATTCTTGTTGGATCTTTAAAATAAGAAGCTAGGAAGTTTCCCAGAGGCTCTGAATCTGCACTTCAAGGGCAAGGAAAAAAGCATTAACCTAGTTTAGCTGTATTTTAGGAAGCAAATGCGGGCACCTGAAAGTCCAAGTGATGCTTCTAGCTGTAGGTTTTCTGGAGAAAAAACAAGACAGAGCTCAACTTGGGGCACATACACGAGCAGTATAGAGGCCGTTGCTTAAGGACCCTACAGATCTGGACCCTCCAACTTGTGAGTCTGTCAGAACATTTGTGACCACAGTCTGTGGGAAATATGCATTTGTAGGAAGCTTTCTGCACAGGCACTCTCTAAAGAGCTTCCTCTGTGGAGGTACATGTATGGTAGGCAGGGTTGGACCACCATGGCGGGAGGGGTGGAGGACACACTGAATGCAGGCTCTGCCTTAACTGCAGCCTCTGAAAACATCGTATGGAAATTCCATCCCAACTGAGAAGCCACAATCATGGGAGGTCACTTTTCTCCCCTTAAGTTATAGAACAGCTACCAAGGAGGAACTCCATTTTTAAAGCGTTATAAGGTTTATATATTATGCATCTTATTTGGTTAACATTTGCGCTGGCCACACGTTCACAACCTTTATAAAGAAAGCTAGTATATTTTAGCAGCCCACCAACTGGAAATCTTTCCCTTAGGTCTGGAACACTCACTCAGTGCTGTGCCAATGAGGCTCTCGCCCCAGGCCTCCGGGAAGCGTCTTTTGTTTTGATTGGCTAGTTTCAATCCCTAAAGTGGTATAGGAAAAGGCCTTGTTGGCTGCCTATGGTGGAAGCAGAGATTGGCCTTTATTTCTTTTTTTCCCTAGGAAAAAAAGGCTGAGAAAAAACCCGGTGTTTTTCTCTATTGCTATGTAACCAATTATTCTTCAACTTAGCAGCTTAAAACAACAAACATTTATTCTCTCACAGTTTCGGTGGGTTTGGACTCTGGGAGTGGCTTAGCTGGTGGTTCTGGCTCACAGTCTCTCATGAGTTGTAGTTAAGCTGTCGGCCAGGACTGCAGTCATCTGAAGGCCCAACGGGGGAAGGATCTTGCAAGCCTAGTCATGTGGTTGTCAGCAGGCCTTAGTTCCTTGCTGGCTGTTGGTCAGAAATGTCAGCTCTTACAACCTGAGCCTCTCTTAGCCCGCCTGAGTGTCCTCACAGCATAGTCACTGGCTTCCCCAGAGTGAGAGATCCAAGAGAAAGAGAAGAAGAAAGAGCCCACGACAGAAGCCACGGTCTTTCATAATCTGATCTCAAGAGTGACATTCTGTCGCTTCTGCTGTATTCTGTTGGTCACACAGACCAACCTGGATACAGTGAGAGAGCAGGCTTTGCAAGGGTATGAATTTCTGGAGGCAGGGATATTGGGGGCTTCAGAAAGAGGGGAATGCAGGGGAAAGGGTCGTGCACTGAAAAGGTTAATAGTGTGAACTGGCTAATGAATGGCTCTTCTATTTACTAGAGACTGTCCTTCAAAAGTCAGCATCTCTGGGCCTTGCCTGTAAAGTCAGGTGTTCAGAGTGGCATGATCTCTAAGTTTTCTAAGGTCTATGGTATTGGTACTTAGAGGTTGGTAAGGAGAGGCATGAAGAAGGGAAAGAATAAGGAGAGGGAAACTTGGACCTCATGAAGCAGCCTGAGCCTGAGCCCCAAACCCCAAGCCCTGAGCCTGTGCTGGGCCCCAGGCCTAGTGTGTTCCACAGCACCAGGATCAGTCTGGAGGCCCATGGTCCTGCCTTTGGCTGAATGAGGAAATGGGAACGGGAAGCTCTAATTTACTAGCTACTGCCTTGCTTCTCTGAGGGTTCCAGACCTATTTCTGTGCATACATCCAAATATACACTGAGAGCACTTTGGGCCTGGGAGAGGGCCCCCCCTCATTATATGTAAGTTGATAGGGGTTCTGAATTGTCTATACATTTTGCAGAGTTGAGTACAGCCACCCTAGTATCAGTTCTTGAGTCTGTCATTGCTTCTTATTTCATGTCTTGCCCAGCCCTTCCAGACCCTTCTACCCATTGGTGACTGGGATCTGCTGGACCTTACAGAGCGTGTTATTCAACGGGCACCAGGGAACCTTGACGTTAAAGTGTCCTTGAAAAATCTTTGACGGGGCTGCTTCTGCTTGTGGGCGCTGCCTGCTGAGAGAGGAGGGTCGGGCTTCACTCAGTCAGCTTTCCTCTCTTTCTTTGGGGTTAGCCCAGGGAAATCCCAGATCCTCAGAACCAGGGATGCATGCACTTTTACAATTTTTGAGAATGACTCGTTCTCAGAGATGAGTTATCTACTTCAGTAACTGCCTTGAGCACTCCCTGGAATCTCTAAGGCCTTACAAATACCCATGTAATTTCTTGGCTTGGCTGGTAACGCTTGAGTCATCATCCTAGGAAACATCCTGGGTGTTTATCTCCAATGTGGAGATTTCTTCCTCAAGTTTTAAGCTGCCCCTTCAAGAAAGCTCCCAGTTTTGTGATTCTCATCATAAAACCATAACCTTCAACTGCTCAGGAAGCCCCCAGGACTGAGGGGGAAGTTTACAAGACTGCTGGACACCAAGCAGGCCACATAACACCCCTGCAGAGCTGAGCCGGGACAGTGACGGGGAGGAGTAGTTGGGTTCTGGTCGAGCCAAAGAGTCTAACTGCCAAAATCCTCAGCAAGGTTTCTTTCTGAGGAAAATTAAAGAAGCCTACTTAGAAAGAAAGAAGATTATCTAAACAGCCAGCTAAGATCCATGGTTGCATTCTACTACACTGAGAACATCCTAACATTTCAGGCATAAGGTCTGGGGCTGTCTCGTGTCATTTGTACTGACCTGGGATAAAATAAATGTTGTGCCTTCACATTATGAGTCATATGGCTCCTTTACCTGGACCAGAGTTAGTTACCCCAGTGAAGACTCATTTCCATCCTCGAATTACTCGGGAGACTTAGCTCCCCAGGACCTGGACTTCCCATGTGGACAAGATCCTCCTGGGATTTAACACCCACCTTCCCTTTTCCTTAGCTTCCTTTCTCTTCCTTCCACTTGCCTTCTTTGGTCTCAAGTGATTCCAGATTTGAGAGTTCAGAACATCATTGCAACCAGAATCCAAGAGATAAATGAGACCTTAGAGTTTACCTAGTCCCACCTTTTCCCTAATTCAGAAATCTTCAAAGTTCTCACAGACACTTTTAGGAGAGGGAGAACACAATGGCACAAAGCAATTCATTTTCTTTGGATAAATCTATTATTGTAGAGCTGATTTTCATGTTGACTTTCTTATACTGAAATATGCCTCTCTGAAACTTATGTTAACTTTTATTTTGTCTTCTGAGGCAACCTAGAATGCAGCTATTCCTTCTCAATAGCAGCCTTACAGATGTTTGAAAAAAAATTGCTATGAGGCAGGGTGGTGTTGTAGCCAAAGCATACAATTTGGATCTTGGTCAAGTCCCAAGATCCATCACTATTGGTTGTGTGTGATTTTGAGAAAGTCCCATAACCTCATCTGCAAGTAGAGTTAATACCCACTGTATACAGTGGTGTGATGGAGCCAGCTATTGAGTGTATCTCTTCTCACCTTTGCCTTTGGTGACCTCATATTGCTCTTTTGAAATCAGCACTATAGGAGTATTTATACCATGGAAATTGGCAAATGCTACCAATGAGGACTTTTTGTTTGCTTTTTGTCTTACTAGCATACTACTAACCATATCTCAGATTCATTGTAAGAATCAAATAAGTTATGCAAGTAAATATCCTTTGTGAACTGTGAAGACTATAGAAATAATAGATATTTGTTATTTTAATAGACTGCTACAAAATAGTCCTCAATCAGTCACACTCCAGAATTTCACACTTTTGTGTGGTCACTTTCCACATTGTACTGGGCTGGTCTTACGACTTGCTTGATTCAGTAGAATGTGACAGAAATTTTGGGCCTGGGCATTAAGAGCCCTGTCGCAGCCACTTTCACTCTCTTGCTGCCTTGTGAAGCCATGAAGCCTGGGCTAGCCTCCTTGAGGATGAGAGGGCATGTGGAGAAGATGAAAGAACACAAGGAGAAAGCTGCAGGTATCCCAGCCGAGGCAGCAGACGTGTGAGTGAAGCCATCATGGCTTCTCTAGCCCAGTGGACCTGCCAACCGGCTGCAAATGTACCAGTGAGCCCAGTCCACCCCACTATACCACATCGGGCAGAGAAATGCTCAGATTCTGCTCAGATTGCAGAATTGTGAGCAAATGAAGGGTTATTGTTAGTTTAAGAAACCAAGTTTTAGGTGTGGCTTGTACACAATGATAGATGACTATTACAGTCATTATCAGGCCCCTCCAAATCTTTTCTTGTCCAAGTTAAACTTTCCCAGATCCCTGGATGGCATCCAGGTCTTCCTTAGGATGGGCTCCATTCATCAGTCCTAGGATGGACATGGTGCTCATGCCAAGGGCCCCAACTGTGCGGAGGTTGAGGGACACTGGATAATCATTGCAGTCAGAGAGTGAGCCAGAGCTTTTGGCACTCGCAGCTCACTCTGTGAGCTCATTCTAAGCCTTTGCATCAACTCAAACCCCCAGGCCGTGAAACTAAGTCCTCCCATCCTGACATCTTTTTAAAATCTAAGTACAATGTTTGTAGTCATCACCATTAAACTTATCTTTTCACTGTCAACTTATTATTTCAGTTTTCAAAAATCTGAACTTGAATTTGTGTTTAACTTTTGCAACAACTATAGCATTTCCTTACATGCGCACATTCATCCTCACACCCAAACACTAATCCATCCAAACTCTTGCATATCCAAATACACACAAACACATATGCACATCATAAAAGGCAGAAACTCATTTCAGGGCCATAGTCATGGCCCTTCATGGTCAGTCTTCTTCCTTTCTTCCTAGGGTCATGTCATCACTCCTTGTTTTGGTAGCAGAAACCACAGCTCTAGTGACTTAACCAAGTAGGGTTAATTTTTCTCAAGCAACATGAAGCCCAGAAGTAGGGAGTCCAGGATTGGACTAGAGGTCCCATTATGCCGTCAGAGATCAGGCTTCCTCTGTCTTTCCATTCTGCCTTCCTATGTATCATTCTCATGACTTGAGTGGCTGCTCCATTCCTAGGTGTTGCATATGTGATCCTAGCAGGAAAGAGATAAGAAGGGAAAAGAGAAAGAGAAAAAGGGCAAGTGCTACTAAGTCTGTTCCCTTTTATCTAAAAAACAACAGCTTTTCTGGAGGCCCTGCCCAAGAGACTTCCAGTTACTTTCATTGGCCAGAACTAGGTCCCATGGTGACCCCAACTATTACAGAATCTGGGATGTGAACAATTTTAACTGGGCACATTTCCACCTTGAAAAAAACAACAGGTTCTATTCATAAGAAATAAACGGAGAATGAATAATGAGCAGGGAACTAGCAGGGTTTGCCACATTCTCCCACATATACTATAAGTTGTCATCTTTGTATACCCAGACACAAGCTAAGTTTACTGAAGAAACGTTATAGAAAATGAGGAGACATGGTAGGTTGCAAAAATAAGCACAAATCCTCCCACTCCTGTATAAACAAACAACTCTTTTCCATGGGACTTAGACATTCCTCCCATCAGGAGTCTATTTCTCCACCCTTGGTATCTGGGCTAGACTTGTGACTTGCTTTGACTGGTAGAATGCAGCAAAAAAAAAAAAAAAAAAAGTTGTGTGACTTCCTAGCTCATGCCACAAGGGACATTTCAACTTCCATTCTTGCCCTCTTAGAACCCAGTGCTACACATGAAGAATCCCAGAATGGCCTCCTTAAGGATGAGAGATCATATGGAGAAAGAAACCCAGCCAATAGCCAACACCGACTACCAGATGTGTGAGTGAGGCCATCTTTGACAATCCAGCCCCATTCAGGCCTCTAGATGACAGTGGCTGCAGAAGTAACCCCAGGAAAACCACCCTGCTGAGCCCAGCCCAACTGGCTGCCCCACAGTATCATGAAAAAAAAATGGCTGTTGTTTTGATAATAAAATAGAAAATTCATTTGTGGATTACAAGAAGAATGGGTGATATTTTGTGGTAGTGTTAGATCCTGGAGTGACCTAGAACTAGTTTTCAAACTTTGTTCCTAGGAGTCCTGCATGGAGGGTAACAGAGAGACCAAAGGAACTACTCTCCAAGCTCCTGCCCTCACCCCTTCCAGGGCAGCTTGCCTTTATCCATTTTGCAGATTTGGGGTCTGCATAAGATTTTATTTTTAAAAAGTCGAATGATCACTCAACTGGATCATCTCTAAGTTTCCTTTAACTCTAAAATTCAATTACCAGTTATAGAGTTTCACCTGTTTGTGTAGTTGCATTCTCCCCATCTCCCTTTCTGTTTCTTTTCCTTTGCATTTCATCTCGTTCACCACCATCACATTTCAGCAAGAGAGCACTTGGTGTTCCCTTCAATCACTTGAACTGATTCACCTTATACCCCACCCACCCAACCCTCTCTCCACCCTTTGCAACCTTCCTTAACAGGGAGTGGGGCTTGAGTTTTATCCCCAAAATCCAAGAACTATGAGAGGTGGCAGGGTCTGTGTAACTGTTGGGACAGACTAGATATGGTTGCAAGTATGAGCAGAGGGCTCTGAATGACACTTGCCCATGAGAACCAGGGTAAAAGTTAATTCTTTAATGGCTGACATTTTCTAGAGCTTTCCATGTGCCATGGGTCATGTTAGGTGATTATTTATCTCACCAAATCCTAACAACCCCAGGAGATATGCCTTATTCTCTACAGATGAAGAAAATGAGATTCAGAAAAGAGACCTTGACCCAGAATATTCTTCCCAGAGGTCGTTTCAGATCTCAGGTGTCTTTGAGGGAGCAGGAAGGCCAGCAGATGCCGTAGCCCATAGATGACCCTAGATGCTCCTGAGATAGTCATATGTTATTGTTTTCTGCCTAGGTTTCTTTCTCTGGGGAGCCACTCTTCTCCCAGGAGATATGGTATAGGCAGGGTTGTCAGTCATAGTACCTACCCGCTACTACCAAGAATGAGCCACCATTAGATTCTCTCATCCAACCTGCCAATGGTGATTGGCCCAATAGGTGGGCACATGCAGCCCTGCATGATGTCTATGCATGTCATTCTCTGCATGAGTCCAGTGGCTGCTTCCCTAGGGGTGTGTAGTACAACTCTGCATGACCATATGACGGGGGTACAAGCATGGGCTCTGTAGCCAGACTGCCTGGCTTCAGTTCTGACTCCATCAATTAATAGCTGTGTGGCCTTTGGAAAGCCACCTAACTTCTCTGGGCCTCACTTTCTTCATTTGCAATGGCAGTAATAATGGCACCTAACTCATGGGCTTTTTAAAATAGGGATTAAATAAGTGAATATTTATGGCCTGCTTGTAACAGTGACTAGCTACACAAGTGTTTGATTTAAAAAGAAAATAGCCTGCAGCTCCAAGGCATATGACCCAAGTAAGGCCAGCATCCTTTCCTGGGGTTGATTTTCAGAAGTAGAGAAAGGAAGCTCTTTTTTCTCCTGGGATTTCTAAATTGGGGCTTTAGGTGGCCATGATCCTCACCACGTGGCAAAGGCATCTCTGCTGAAAGAGAATGAGGCCAATGTGGAAAGATACACAGACACAAGCAGGAAGGAGAGCTGGGGAGAGTTCTGGCAGGTGGAGGGGCCACTTACTGTGGTTCCCACAGTCTTTCCTTCCATCCCGTTGCTACCCAGGAATCTGTCCCAGCTGCATGAGCCAGTCAGCTCTTTTTATTTTTGTTTAAATTAAGCGGGTTTATTTTATTTTTGTTTAAATTAAGCGGGTTTATTTTCTGTCCCTTGAGATTAAAACAATCCTGCCTAATCTAGATGCCTTAGATCAGCTGCAAATTCAAATGCCTATGGAAGTCAGGGAGGTCGAGTGTGGAGAATCACTTTTGATGGCAATGGGCATATAAAGAAATCTTTCTGAACTATAAGGAAAACAGCAGTGCGAGTGCTCGGTCAGTAGCACCTGGCCTCAGGCAAGGGCTGTCACGGGAAGTGGTGAACCATGTGGGGAGCTGTCCGCACGAGCTCTGTCTGAACATCCCACTCCATTTAGCCACAAGAGCCAGTTTAGCAATACTTTCTAGTTTTGTCTCCCCAAAAGAAGCCATAAATCCATGACTCTCCCAACTTACAAATGTTGGATCAAAATTTTCTACAGTATTGTTCAACACATCTGCAGACCCAATGTGTCCCCAGGGTGGCCAGTTATCACTGCAGCTGGTCCAGGTCCAGGGTTTCCCCACAGGGGGGCGAGGTGGGGAACTAACCTAGGAGTCGAAACAGAACCAGAGCCCTGGGACTCCTGGTCTTGGATACAGCCTGCGACAGAGGGTGTCTGAATTCCCTGTTTAACTCCTGCATCACAGCTGGCCCCTGTGTAAAGGCATTCCCCATGGCCTGGAGGACCTGTCCCCTCCTCCCTACTGCCCTAAGCTCCTCTCTCTGGCTTCTTGCCCCCGGCTATTTTTCTGTGTGTGTGTGTGTGTGTGTGTGTGTGTGTGTGTGTGTGTGTGTGTGTGTTTGTTGGAAGGGGTTTGGCAGGGGGGCCAGTTGTGGTGCTGATAGATGAGGACTGCCAGCCAAAAGTGAACTCACAGCAATCTGATGCTCCATTTCTGCTTGGGTTCTCATAGCTCATGTAGCTGGAACCTGGGCACTCAGGACCCACAGCAATCAGGCAAGTGACAGAGAGGTAGGCTCTTCTGGAAGTCTCTGAGGGTGACCCCTGGGGGCAGCCTTCCAAGACCTATCCTTCTGCCTTGCTGAATCTTCAGCCCTGCTCTATGGAAGCATCGTTGCTTAACATAGGACAGACTGAGGGCAAACGCCAACTCAAATATTGAAGCAAGTTGACATTTGGGACTCATTTGGAAAGTTCTTTTCTTGAACTCTTCCTTTGGAAATTAGGAAGAGAAGCCCCTTGTGATGCTCCAGCTTTTGTGGACACAGGAGGAAACAGCCAAGAAGTCATTCCTTGAGAAAGATTTCAAGAGTTTTGGAGACAGGAATTTTTTCTATGTGAAAATGGAAAGAGACCCTGAGACTCCTTGCAGACTGAAATGAGGTGGGACAAGAAGCAAAGGGGAACAGCAGTGACCCCCCACCCCACCAGCTTAGAGAACATGAAGGGGGAAACCAGAGGGTCTTCCTTTGAGGACCCAACAGCAGCTCTGCCCACTTCATTCACCTGGTGACTCTGGGAGCTGAGGCCTAGTGCCTGAGAGGCCAAATGTCCTTGAGTGGTCTCACCAAGATTATATTCCTCTCATCTGTCAAGCTAAGTAGCTTCTGGGATTCCAAAGGAGATCTGCAAATGCTGAGACCAGAAGAGAGAGCTCAAGGCTGCATCTGGGACTCTCTAAGGTTTTGTCTGAACTCGGAATCAGCGAGGAAGTCAGCACCTGGGCTGCAGGCTGTTTCTCTGTCCCCCTCTTCTCATTTTGGTTGGTGTTAATCCATCACATAGAGTTGGCCTTAGTAGGTGCTCAAAGAATGTTGCTGAATTGAATCGAAATAAGACATACAGGAAACAAATTCATCTGCTCTCTCAGTATGTGCTTATCTGAGTGGCTCCAGGACCCCCAAGGGGTATTCCGTGTGCAGGGCACTCCTGGAGTGATACCACTTGGCACAGTGCTGGGTCTGTGGTCCTGCGACTGGAACAGAAATGTTAAGCTCTGGGAAAACTGGAAAATTAAAGATAAGCCCTGAAGGACACAGAACGTTGTTGCTACTAGTGACATGGCTTCACGTGGGATTCAGGCACGAGTCTGGGAAGTGGACCCCCCTCCCACCACCGTTTTAGGGGATGTCAGAGTCTAGGAGGATGAGCCAGCCAACAATCTAGAGTCTTAATCCCTTGCCATCTGTAATTCCAGTGATCTCTGCCTGCTCTGTCTCATGGCCAGCCTCTCCCAGGGCCTCCACCTGCTTTCTCCTAGATCTTCACTATTTCACTCTGTATCCACTGCCTTAGGCCCTGCTGGCTTTCTCTGCTTTTTGAGACAATACCAGTCTCCATCCCTGGACCCTTTGCTTCTTCCCTGCCACTCTTCCCAGTATGGGTGTGAGGGCAGTTGGATCATTGGAACTGCACCTCATAGCTTACTCCTTGTCTTAGTCCATTTGGGCTGTTATAACAAAACACCAGAGACTGGGTGATTTATAAAGAACAGAGATTTCTTTTCTCACACTTCTAGAGACAAGGAAGTCTAAGATCGAGGCACTGGCAGATCTCATATCTGGTGAGGACCTGTTCCTCATATAGCTCCTTCTTGCTGTGTCCTCATATGGCAGAAGAGGAAGAAAGAAACTGATGCTTTGTCCTCATGCAGCAAAATAGATGGAAGGGCAAAGGGGCTGCATCTGAGCTCTTTTTTTTTTTTTTGAGACAGAGTCTTGCTCTGTTGCCTGGTAGAGTGCCCTGATGTCAGCTTAACTCACAGCAACCTCAAATTCTTGGGCTCAAGCAATCCTCCTGCCTCAACCTCCTAAGCAGTGGGACTATAGGCATGCATCACTATGCCCGGCTAATTTTTTATATTTTTAGTTCCCCAGCCAAATTTCTTTCTATTTTTTTTTAGCAGAGGCAGGGTCTCGCTCTTGCTCAGGCTGCTCTCAAACTCCTGAGCTCAAGCAATCCTTCCGCCTCGGCCTCCCAGAGTGCTAGGATTACAGGCATGAGCCACTGCACCTGGCCCATCTGACCTCTTTAATAAGGTCATTAACCCTACTCATGAGGACTCCACCCTCAAGACTTAATCGCCTCAACACTATTCCTCTGGCAATTAAGTTGCAACATATGAATTTTGGGGGAACACATTCAGACCCTACACTTACCAGGGAAGTCTGACACACAGATTTCTAGTTTCCAACTTGAGCTGAGTCCTCAGATCCTTTAAAATAGCCAGTGACTCTTGGAAGGAAGGACCTGAGATGGGGATGACAGGATGAGAGAAGAAGTGGCGGGAAGGAGGGGCTCAGCCAGATGTGGGGGGAGAGGGAAGGTGGGCGTGGTCAGCAGTATCAATGCCAGGAAGGGCCAGGTGGGATGAGAACCCAGGAGAGGTGGCTGGGATTAGCCCTTAGTTCATTGATGCCCTTCTGCCAGGGCTGTTTCTGCAGAGGGTGAGGGCAGAAAGCAGACTGTAGCAGGCTGAGTGGGTGAGAGTTAAAGAAGTAGACAAGTGAAAATCGACTTCCTTAAAGGCATTTGGCTGGGAATGTAGGTGCAAGTTTAACAGCCTGAAAGCAACTGAGGTTGGGGGTTTTGGCAGCAGATAAACCTGGAGTTGAGTCCCAGCTCCACCACTTGGCAACTGTGTGAGCTTGGGAATGTCACTGAACTCTGCTCAGCCTCAGTTTCCATATATAAATGCAGAGAATATCACTGACTTCATTGGGTTGGTGTATAAAACTCTACTTTTATTCCTTTTAAATTTTATCTTCATTTTGACCCATCCTTCTAGCCTTTCAGATTCCGGTCCCCTGGCCCCAGAGGAGGAAGTCACATTTCAGACCTGTCAGGTGACTCAGCCCCACTGACACAAAGAGTCTTTGTTAGTTACATCCAGGCATCTCTGACTTCCCTGGGGACAACGTGGGACTGTGCAACGATGCTTATGGTCCTTTTCAATGCCCATGAGGATGTGCAGGGACACGGATGCTAACCTGGGCCAAGGATGTGTAATGCTTCTTTGGAGAAGTGGGTGCCTCCCAGAGGAATTGAGACATAGCTCTCAGAAAAGGCTCTGAGTAACATCTGCTTTCAAGTCCCAAGTCCAAAACCACTCTTGGGAAACAAAACTAATTGTTTGGAAAAGGAGATGTAAATACAACCCTTCCTGACGGCAAATGGAGACAAAATTTCCAGATGGCACCTATTGGTGCTCAATGGACATTGAACGGATATGGAATAAAAGGATAAACATGAGTGTGGACAGTTTTGAAGCCCCATTGATCTAGGCCAGTTTGCTGGGCACAGCAAACCTGTTGTACAGGGTGGAGGAGCACTACCCTGGAGGAGGGGTAGTGGCTGCCAAAGACACAGACTGGAGGACATGGGTGCCCAGAGAGCAAAGAGCTGCCCGCAGTGTCTGGTGGCAGAGGATCGGGCTCTGGAAATCTGTGGTCTTCCCCCAGGTCTTCTGGCACCTTGTTTTACTCTCCCATGAGAGTAAATGCCCCACAGAGGGCATTTTATCCTGCCCTCTGTCCCCCACTCATCACTTTTCCTGAGAAAAGTTCCTGCGAAGATGAATTCAAAACAGAAGAGCCGTTTTGAAAAGCCAGATGTTTCACTCCTACACTCCTGAGAAAGATTTGCTGTAAAACCAGTTCTTGGGAAGCTCCATGTGATTCACAAGATATTGTTGCTTCCAGCAGCACAGAGTGCAAGGGAAGGAGGAAGCTGGGGAGAAACAACATAGTTGTCTCACCTTGGAGAGGGGTAAACTGAGGCAGAGGCTCATCCAGAAAGGAGGAGGTGATAGGAAATAAACACAAGGCACCACTACTGCCCCTTCCAAGGACAGAGTTCTACCCAGGTCTCCCCGCTGGTCCATGTGAACTACATCACATCCTCACCATCGTCCAGGAGTCAGCTGGGGCAGCAGTCCCTGATGGTTTTGGCAGCAGGGACTGTTTTCGTGGAAGAAAATTTTTCCACGGACTGGGGGGGTGGGGAGTAGGGTGTTTGGGATGATTCAAGTGCAGTACATTTATCATACACTTCTATTATTATATTGTAATATATAATGAAACAATTTTATGATTCACCATAGGTTGGGGACCCCTGAGCTAGGGGATTTCGAAACCAGCTGCTTCAAAAACACGTACAATTGTAAATGCAGGAGACAGGAACCCAGATTCTTCCCCTGATTATTTTTTGCTTTGTCTTTTGGAAATTGACATGAAATGAACAGCCTTTTGAAATAACTCTCATTTTCTCTATTAGATTACAGACTCTTTGAGGGCAAGGGCAATGTCTTTTCATCTCTGAAACCCTCCACAATGCTTAGCACGGTCCCTTATACATAGCAGATGAGAAATAAATAATAATGATTTTCTTTTCTCACCAAGAATGCTAGGCCCATGTTCCACTAATATTTCCTGAGCCCCTGCCCTATGCCAACCAGCACTTTGAGCACTTTGCAAGTGTTGACTAGTGAATGGGGAGGTTGGGTTCCTTCCCTAAAGATAGTTTGTCACATGGTTGTTAATGACCTGCCAATGTGGTGTTTGGAGAATCCAGTTACAGTTCTCCTGAGCTGCAGAAGGAGCTCTGGGATCAAACAACCTTGTGTGGAATCCCACAGTTCTCTTATTCATAAACCAACCCTCAATATCGACTGATAATAAAACATATCAAGAAATGCTTCCCACTTGAGCTTTTCATGAAGAAAGCTGCTATTGTCTAATCTCAGCTGAGACAGGGTCAAGTAGGGACACAGCTCCCTTCCCTGATCTCTGGCTCCTGGAAGTCTCCTAAATGTTTCTGAGAGCCTAATGCCATTGTAAGTCCAGCTGTTCCTAAGGAGTTGAGAGGGGATTTGAGGCCTTCCTCCCTGAGGGTGGTGATGGTCTGAATGGTTGGGACAGATAACAATGGGGAAGGTTTTCCCAGGTGGTCCCGAGCTGTGCTCCCAGCATTTATAACAGGAAGCGTTTTTACTGATATGTCTAGAGTTAATGATTCTTTTCCCCAGTGGCCTTCTTTGGCATCACCAGCAGTGGTGCTATTCCAGTGAGGATATTTGCTGTGGCACATCCCGGGGTGCCCGGACGTGGCAGAGACTCCTATCATCCCCCAGTATCCATTCTACTCTTCCTCTTTAGTGATGGGCCCCAGTATTTAGCTGGCACACAGAATAAAAGGGTGCCTTTTCCAGCCTCCCCTGCTGGTCCTGTCTTGGTGTCCTCGCCAGTGATGTAAGTGAAAGTGGTGTGTGGGCGTGGGAAAGAGAGAAAGTGGGGAAGGGAGCAGGGAATATATATGCCAAATGCTGAGGATGGTGAGGACCGTGAGAACAAACGGTAAAAAGATGCTGGTTCATGACAACTTCATGAGGCTGAAGTCCAGACGTCATTTACATGAGAAGGAAATAGATTTCCATCTTTGTTTAAACCATTTGGGGGTGGAAGCCATTAAAAGCTGAATCTAATTCTCACCGGCATCTACGTAGGGCATGAGGTTGCTTGTCCCACTGAAGTCAACTTTAGCCTGAAAGTTTGGAGTCTTCTGGAAGAATCATTCAAGAATGATTTTCCAAGTTGTGGGCTGGGATCCAGATGGCTAATTCTCATGGCGGCTGCTGAGAAACTCCGGGAGGGAAGTGGGGATTCAAAGAAGAAACGGATACTTGGGGAGAAAACCTCACTATGGTCTAAAAATTCTGCACAGCCAGAGCAAGTCTCTCAGAGTCTCCTCAAGAGCGTGTTGCTAAAGCACATGGAGACAGATTACATGGTTATGATGGAGGGAGGGGTATGACTTTCATAAAGAGGGAGAAAGTGGAAGGCAGAATGTTACAGACCAAACCTCCCCGCGTAGGTTTTTCTGTTCTTTCCCCCTGCCTCTTTTCGTTCTCCTTTATCTGAAGAAACACATTGGTTTTTGATTGCTAGAAGCCAATTTATACTTCAGCCAATTGGTGGCCAGGTCTCTTTAAATTGCAAGTGAGGCTGGGCACCGTGGCTCGCTTGAGGCAGAGAGTTTGAGACCAGCCTGGGCAACATATCAAGATCCTGTCTCTACCCCCACACACAAAAAAAATTGCAAGTGACATAAACTCCAATTCAAATGGACTTAGGCAAAAAAAAAAGAAAAAAAAATTTATCAGCTCATATAACCGGAAGTCCAGGGGCTTCTCACTCTTCACACAAAAGGTGACCAGATGGCCCCCCCGGCAGCCTTAGGGTCCCCGTTAGCAAGCCCGGTGGAAAGCCAGACACTCTTTTCCGGTAGTTATAGCAAAAATCCTGGGGCCAATTCTTATTTGACTAACCTGGGCCACGTGCCTGTCCCTGAATGCGTTTTTCATTGGCCAGGCCTGGGAGCTGGTCAGTGCCAGTTCTGGGCGGGGCAGCCTCGCCAGCGCCATGGGCATAGTGCGCAGGGGAAGGACACCATGACAAGGAAACTCAGGACAGCGCGAAGCAAGAGTTTTTTTCCCTGTTATAACCAGGGACACCTGGATTTCATAAATCCTGTCCAGGAGGCAAACCTGGCTCACTAATGTCGCTGCCCTTTATGAGAGTGACACATGCGGAAGTAACAGGGGAAGGGAAACCAGCGGGCGGGAGGATGGCGCCTCTAAGGCTACGAATTCAGTTTTTCCCACGCTGAGCGTGAGGAGGGTCTGGGTTAGGCCACAGAGATGCTGAGGGTGTGGCCACTTGCTGTGCAGCCGAGCAGGGGCCTTAGAAATATAGAGAAGAATGCCTCCGGAACCATAATTTCTTCTTTGAAATCAGGGCACAGTCCCCCTGGACGCCCGAGTCGGATGTGCAGAGCAGTTTGGCAGGAGCCGAAGGGCTGTGCCTCCTGCGTCCGGGGAGAACCCGGCTCGCTGCAGTGCCCGTGCAGCAGGACATGCAGGTTAGACCTCCCTCCGCAGGGCGCTGAGCTGGGTGGGGAGCACCCACCACACCCCGCCCCGCCCCGCCCTGCCCAGGTATCAGAAACCTCAGGGAAATGCCTAGATGCCCCACCTCAAGGAAAACCTTGGGGCCACACAGCCAGGAGTGCCCTGTGTGTGTCTGAAAGTTGCCCCAGCCCAAATTTACAGTTATAAGGATCAGAAGGGCAATCGCTGGCCCCTCCCCAAAGGACATTACGCACACAGTTACCACTAGGAGCAAGGCAGGTCCCTCACACCCCTCCTTCGGTCTCACTGGCACGTTAGGAATCAGGCGGTCTTCTTGTCCGCATTACGGAGGAGGAAGCTGAGATAGACTGTGGTTTAGGGGACTTGCACAAAGTCACAGGACTCTTCATCACTATGACATCTCCCCCTTAAAATAAAAATGACCAAACCTACATCACCAGCACCAGTGTTGGTCCTTGTGAAAGAGGGAAACAGGCCAGGGCTGCAGCACCATTGTGCCTGCAAAGCTCTGCAGCCTGGAGGGCACATTGGGTCCACTTCCCCACACACTCGCCGGCCTGGCACCGCCTGCCTCACCCACGAGCACAGGGACCCCGGGAAGAGTGAGAGCTGAGCCCAGCCTGAGACACCTGTCCCTAGATAAAGTGGTACCTCTTTTCCCCTCTCTCCCTGCCATTCTGGGTGCCTGGCCAATTGGCATTAGACACCGGATTGAGAATTTAATTTTTCTGCAATGTGGGGCTGAGAATTGAGGATTGGGACTTTTGAGTTTATAGCATAGCCTTTTCTTACACCATTTCCTAAAATCAGTTAAGATTACAGTCATCTCCCAGAAAAATCAGTACTGAAGACCCTTTTAGGTCCAAGCTAGAGGGGAGAAGATATGTTCTCCTGGAATAAACCAAAAATAATTCTTATTTTAAAAAATCAAGACCAGAAGTCTCTCAACATTTAAACTTTACAGATTAATGGAATCTGACCCACAGGGTTACACGTAACAAACAACATACAGTAACAAACATTAAAGACATTATAACACAAAAGCATCAGAGCAGTGCTAGAAATTTTGCTGAAGCCGCCATTTAATTAATGCAAGTTGAACATGTGGCTTTGGTTACAGGGGTTCCAGGCCAGTGGCACGAAAGCCAGCGTGTGTGGGAGAGCCAGGAGGAAAAGCTGCCAGTGCAGGCCATGGAGTGAGGGTGTGCCCTCCCCCAGCTTCACCTTGACACTCCGGGTTCCAGCGGCCCCATGTCAGGACCCATCCTCCCACTTTACTCCAGCACCCACCCCACCCTTGTAACACTGCTCTTGCAAGAGTGTGAGCTTCTTCAAACCCTGAGTGTGGCCTTATTCATTTTGGAATCTGTGATGGGATTGTTCGGCGAATGAATGAATGATAAAACAAATGAATGGAGAGAAACAGAGAAGGGCAGGTCTAACCAAGGAAACTTACTCCTTCCTATAACAGAAAATCCTTCATGATACTGGAGAGAGTTGGCTTTTAAAAAGATAATAATTCTTTTATTATTATTTAACTTCCTATGTTATTAGAAAAGGTAAGAGGGTGAGTCAAGGTCTTCTGATTGCAAGAAGCAGAGACCCACTAGGTTCCTTTAAGCATCATGGGTTTGAAGCCACTTGTGGATAAGAAAGTAAGAGAATAGTTGAATGAGGATATTGAATGTTCCCAACACAAAGAAATGATAAACATTTGAGATGATAGATATGCTATCCCTGATATGATCACTACACATTATGTGTATTGAAGCATCACTAGGAACCCCATATACAATTATTACGTGTCAATTAAAAAAATTAAATTTGAAAAACTCACTTCATATGGTTAACATATGGATCAAATGAAATATGGAACAGATGTGAAACAATGAGTACCGTAGACCAAATGATGGGTCTGATGGCAACCCAGTAAAAGCAACACAGCTCAGCCTACTGGAGGAAGAGGAACAGCGGAACCCGTGTGGAGCCCGACAGAGCCCAGAACATAGCTCAGGAACCAAGAGGTCCTTCAAGATCAAACCCAGCTCACCAGCAGCAGGGACCATCCATTGCGCCTCCACACCGGCCACTGAGACAACTCGACTATTCCGTCTCTGCCGCTGTTCTTCTGCTGCCTATTTAAGTGCCTGCTGCTTCATGGCCTCCAGTGCATGCTTCATCTCCGTCTCTTTTACTACCAAGTATTCACTCTAAGTCTCCTTGTCAAGTTTGCCAAGACAGAGAATGTCACTTTCTGGTTGGGCTGAGCCTTCATTTACTGGCTCCCCAACCAGGAAGGAGGCTGCTGCTTGGGGCAGGTGCACGGCCACAGTTCATGCAGCTGTGCCGGGAGCAGTAGGTCATGTGCATGACTCTGTGGGCAGAGGCTCTGAGCAGGGACTGAGGGCACAGCCATAGCAGGCATCCTGAGGGCCAGACCCCTGGCCCCACGTCACAGGCACGGCAGGATTAAAATGTGAGGCAGGAGAGGCAGAGATTACTTGGAGTAACACGTCCAGTTTGCACCTTTTTGACAGTTCTAGCTTGTGTCTGACAATCATAGAGATTTCTTTCATTCTGCAAAGATGGAGAGTATATAACCCCAGGGTCTCCTGATGCCATGCAGATGCTCCAGAGGAACCACTTGGGTCAGAGAATCAACAATGGGTGTTTAGTGTCCATTTCAAGCTGATAGGAGATTGGTGGGGACTATAGAGGGAGATGGTGAGTACATGTCAATGATCGAAGTAGTGCATTAATGAGGGAATCTGCAGGGTGAAAAATATGGTTCAGAAGAGGATATGAGACCAAAGATTTTGTGCACTCAGAGAACAAAAAGAAATGCTGAATGAAGTAAGACTACAAGGTTAGATATAAAACTGGTTAATGTCCTACAGGGCAACAAAACTATAACTTTTGGTGTTATTTTTTTATACCACATAGAGATCATTTGCATCTGTTCCAAACAGAAAAATCATTTACATTTTAACAGTTTCTACACAGCGCCATCTAATCTTAAAGAGTTATAAATGGACTCTAATTAATAGTAAACAGTAAATTAAAATCACCTTCCCCTAGTAGCCAGCTTACTCTCAGATAGGCTTCTTAGACATTGCTTTAATTTAATATTGAAAGGACTTTTTTTTCCTCCAAGTTTTTATAATTCTTCTTAATAGAGGGAAAAAAATCAGTAACATTTTGCCTCAGGGAGTATTAAGGGCAAACAATCGTGAATGTGGGGGGCATGCGGACTGGAGGCCCCAGGGGCTCTGCCTGGCTTGGCCGCTCATCAGCAGTGCGACCTGAAATCTCAGCTCCCTGGATCTCAGTGTCCTCGTCAACAAAATGGGCCATTGAACAACACGCTTGGCAGGACTTCATCCTGAAGGTCATTTTCAAAATAATAATAATAAAAAAATGTACCACTTCCCGTTCCCCACACTAATCCTGAAAGAGAGAAAGAGGAAGGGAGAAGCGGGCACACGGAAGGAATTTATGCGCAAACGCTGCCAGGCCAGGAGATCGTTTTGACCGCTGCGGAGACTAACACCCAACCGTGCATCTTTCCCGGGTGGTGGGGAGAATGGAAATGGGGCTTGGCCTGCACCGAGCTCGGTGGCGCTTACAGGCTGCGCTCCCTCAGTAGAGCGCGGGACAGGAGTCACCGGCGGGCTGATTGCCAAAAGTCAAATTGCTCTTTTCTCCTGGCCGCGCCGGAGCCGCTGCTGATTGTCCGGCCGCGGAGGTCCCGCTCGCCCCGAGGGAACCCGCCCAGATGCTGTCGCCTTGGCGCGGCGGCGGCTCTGCCCCGCCCGAACCGCCGCGGCGCCAGCGGACGCACAGCGGGCTGGGCTCGGCAGAGATGGCCTGCCCGACAGGGGGCTGCTCCTCCCCGCGCAGCCCGGCCAGATCTCCCCCGGGGTGTGTGAGTGTGTGGGGAGGTGCTGTATCAGTGAGCCACCCTTACTTCGTTAAGCGCACGCTGCCATTTCAGGCCACACTTGCACGTTGCCATGGACATTTTCTGTTTTGACACACCAGCGCTCTTGACTTTGAGGTGCAGACTGTGGATGTTGGTGTCTCCGCTGCCTTACCCGAAGGATGGAGGGTGCTCCCCCCTCACCTGCCAGTCTCACTTTCCTTCTCGAGTCGCGGACATTAGCTAAGCGCTGAGAGTTTTCTCTTGGGCTTGAGCCACGGGTCCCCCTTTCCCTGGGAGGTGAAAGGGTATTCAGAAAGGCGAGCAGCTTCTCTTTCTTCTCAGAGACCACTTGAACACACCACTCTTCATCTCCAGAGTACAGGAAACCGTGGAACCCTGCCCGCTGGTTGCTTCTGTAAACTCTTAACTCCTATCAGATCCGCAAAAGCCAAGACCTAACTCTCTCCAGCGCACAGGCATCCCGACAAGAGAAAGCAAGGAGCCTTGGGACCCAGGAGACACCAAAAGGTGTCTGAACCCGCAGAAAGGGCTTTAGAACAGAATGCTGAGCACATGTCCAACCACTGCTTCTTGACGGGGTAGGGGAGCGCAGTGGGGAGCGCGGTGGGCATTCAGGCAGGACAATTCTTCTCGGGTTAGGACAGGCCTGCATTACGGGAAGTGTAACATCACTAGCCTCCCCGTGCAGTAAACGCAAGTAGTGCCTCCCCATCCCCGTGACAACCCAAAAAAACCACCGCCTATGTCCAAACACCGTGTAGAGAGTGAGGTGTCTCCTCAGGTTGAAAACCATGGTTAAATCATTTCCTAAAATATATTTCAAAAGACATTAATTAGTTCCTTGAGATATAACTAGGTATTACATGAAAAGAGTTCCATGGTCAGTGTCATGCTGATTTTGGGAAATGGTGGGTTAAAAAGGGGAACAGGATTTACTTACAGGACTTCTCAGATCCTTTATTATAGAAATACATGTTTTGAGTCACCAAGAGGGAGATAGAGTCTGCAGATTCCCAAATTTAATTGACCGTGGAATTCTTTCTCTTTAGGGCTCCCTTTGGGTGGAATCTATCTTGGATGACTCAACTACACTGTATCCTCCAAAGCATTCTCTGGGGACTTCTGTCTCCCCCCCCCCCCAGTATGAAGTGCAGGAATGAGCAGTCAAAAGGCCCTTATGTTTTTACCGAATTGAAACACCTTCAGAACTCTGGCAAACTATTAATAGAATGTGTGAAGATACCAGGAAGGAGGCCAGAGCCTCAGGAAACCGCTGCACAGATGACCTCACAAAGAAACCAGTGTGGTGGGGCTCCTAGACCACTGGGGGGGACGTGACGTGTCCTGCTCCTGCTAGGGCGCAGCCCGGCTGGCGCCTTGGGTTTGCACGGTTCAGAAAAAGGAAAATAGCCCAGGTGTTTGGAAGAGAAGTATGTGTGGATGAAATTATTCAAATGTAGACAGATGGATTGGGTCTCCTCTCCTGCTGGCCTGGCAGCCTCTGCGTGGAAAGCCTTGCCCAGGAGATGCGTTACAGCAGCTCTGGTGAGATGCTGGAAACATAAGCCCAGACAGATATAATGGCAGTGAGTCACAGTAAACTGACAACCATCAGGTGCCCAGGAGGGAGGCTGAAGCCAGGAGACGCACGTTGGGCAGAGCTGAGCGAGGAGCCTGCTCCCCTGTTGTGCAAAACACAAAGAGCAGAGTGTTCAAGTCCGAGGATCAGGTTTCTCAAAATGGAAGCCCAAGCTGTACACGCTGAGCTCCAAGGTCAGGGCTACAAAAACCTGCCTATTCACATGTAGGAGAGTGCCATCCAAACATACCCACTTCTCCCAGGGCATGGGCAGGTGGCCAGGGGAGACAAGAGCCTGCTGCTTCCCATGTAAAACTGGGTGAGCAGCCCAGTGCCAGCAGGGACCTGGCACTTCACCCACACCCTCCCAGGCTGGTAACCTGTGTTCTACTCTCGCGTGCTCTGTGCCAGTGCAACTTCCCTCTGAGCAGTTATAAACTGTTGGCTCTTAAATGTTTTTCCAGATTAACCGGACTAGCCAGTGCCTAAGGAGACAGGATCAAAGCTCCAAAGAAAGGAAAGAAAACGTAGTAGTCCCTGCTTCTCCAGGGCTGGTGGGCTCTGAGGACCCTGCAGAACAGCCCAGGATGCCTTAAAAAAAAAAAAAAAAAAAAAAAAACCAAATCCTGGACAACTTTTTTTGCTCACAAGTCATAGTCAAGTTTATTAAACTTGGATGACAGTAAACCTATGACTAACTGGATAATTAAAGCCACAAGTCTAGAGGCTTGGGCGGGTCCCTCGTCTGGAATCTCCAGTGGCCTGTCCCATAGGCAAGTGTCCCTCGTCCTCCCCGTAGCAGAAATGCTTTTGTGAATTTGAAACCCTCTCTGGTGACATCTGCCTCCTCTCAAGGTCCATCCTCGCATGCCTCATCCACGCACGCTGCCATCCCTATCCAGTGCAAGGAAGGAAGAAATCTAACCCACAGGCCACAGCGCAGCCCAAACTCCACGCCCTGCCCAGAGAGAACATGACAGAAGATTTCCAACTAAAACCAAAGTTACTCAGCAGAGCTTCCTGCCAGGCAGCCGTGCTGGAGGGCGCAGCGTTCCTCCCTCTGCTCTTTCTCTTCTGTGAAACTTCTCTGCTTCAAGCCCTTGCAAGCCTCCCCACTTCCTGGGGAGAGTGGACTGAACTTCAAAGCAGACGAGCCCCAGCTAAGAAACCTCTGGGTTGCTTCAAAAACTGTGTCTCCTCCCTCTGAAGCTTCTGGTGAATGTTCCTCCCTCATCTCTGAAACAACCTAAAGAGCTGCCGAAGTTTACAATGTCCCCCAAGGCATTTCTGTGTTCCTACCTTTAATCTGGGGCTTATGGGGCTCTGCAGGAATGTCCTGGTCCTCACTGCCTGGGGACATCCCTGTGGTGCCTCTGCACTCCAGCCCACCTCCCTGACTGCCCCAATCCCTCTGTCCTCTCCCTGGTGTGTGCCATTGTCCACTGAGGGTGGAGGAGGGGCTGCAACTAAAGGTGTGGTGGGCTATGTGATTTTTTGTGTGCTATTCTGGAATAGGTTTTAATTAAAAAAGAAAACAGTTCCCTCCCAATCTTCGAGGACCTTTGATTTCAGGAAGGTGTGGACCAGGTTTAGCTCATGGCTCCGTGTACCCTTTGGCCTACAGCTGCTTAACCCTAGATATAAGGTCCCTAACATGAGAAGCAAGAGTAATTTGGATCAGTACTTTTTAGTGAAAACCTCTTTCTACTAGCTAACCTGTAAAACTCTAGAGGGCGGGGGTTCTCTGACATTGAATCTCATGGTCTTGCAACAATGCCTGGAAAATATGTGTTCTCTGGTGATTGTGTTTGTTGGATTATTATCTTTCCTTGAAAAAAAAAATTAAGTCACTTTTTCAGCTCAAGATGGTGTATTTGCAAGTGTTTAAGCCAAACTCATGTTGAGAAATTGCATACGTATCATCTACATCGTGCGTCATCAGGAGCTAGTGTTACCAAACCTCTTGTCTCACCCACCATCTTATCATCTGTGTCAGCAGACTACGACACAGCAACCAGAAGAACCTTCAGGAGACCTTCAGACTGATAAGGACATTTGAGTCAAAGAAATCCTGCAGAGTTCTAAAGCAAAATGAAAAGTATAAAGATGATTGTTCTGGGAAGTGACCTCAAGCCTCAGAGCTGCTTCAGATGTGACCATCTGTCTCTGGTCTCACTGTGGGACCACTAAGGATGCTCAGTGTGGAGCCTCTTTGCTGTGGCTGTGACTTCCTGGCCGGCTAGGTCCGAGAGGTGAGGGAAGAAGAGTGTGGGAAAGCTCAGTGAGGTAGGTAGAAGCACGGGGGGTGGGAGCACAGTGTGCCTGGGGTGACTGGGGTTGGGGGTGGCCTGTGACACACAAAGCCACAATGGGGACCACTTCCTCTGGAGAAGCAGTTTGGTTGTCCTGCCTCACCCAAACACACAGTCCAACTTAAAAAATCATCGTGCATAACTCCAAATACAGGTCCATGTTGTACATGTATGTGTCCAGCCAGATTTCTTTGTTCCTGGGGAGAAACATAAACTATAAACATCACATTCCTTTTCAGGGTCGAATTACTACTGCTTAAAAGTCAAGAAAAAAAAGTTGAGTCAAACCATCTATTAACAGAAAAATTTAAGTAAGAATGGTATGAGTTCCTGCCAGTTGCTGATGACGGGTTTTCCAGAAGGGAATGATGTGCCGCCAAGGCGGTTATTGTGATGATAACCACCAATTTAGTAAAGGGTCAGTGGTATGTTTGCTTATTTATTTGCTTTTAAATATTGAAACCCTCTGAGTTATACACCGATCATTTACTTGAAATAATACCAAATAGTAGCATTATGGTAACAGAATTCAACCACTTCCTGGCTAGTAATGAGTATTTCATTTTATTCTGCTTTTCTAGAGTTTAGATGTCACTTAGAAGTAATCTCTAAATTGGGTCAACTCAAATCTAAGGAAATCTTCCCTGGTGTCCCTTGAGTTTGCTAATCCCAAGACAATCTCTGGGATACCCTCTAAACAATGTGACTGAGCCCCAGTCCCCCAGGCCATCTGCTGCCAACAAGCCAGGGCACCGGGCCTGGAGGGCCGCGTGTTGGTCATGATGAGCCATCTGGCTGCCTGGCGGAGGGAGCCCACGGACAGGTGTCTGGGATGTTACTGACATTCATTACCACTGACTTTTGCCAGGAAGAGAAGCAGGTTTGGTTTTATCCAGAACAGACCAGCCTGGTCATAAGAATGCCTCCTCTTGGTCCAGGACACTTTAAGGAACTAGGCTCAAAATTCTCAACCTTGACATTGAATTTCTTTTCTTAAGCAGTGGACCCTGCCCCACTGGGCTGTTCTGGGACTTCATTCTAATCATTCCCCTACTCATCTAGAACAAAGGGAGTCCCTACATAGCTTATTGCCTTTGCATTTGTCCTGACCAAGCACAATGGCAGGGCCAAGGCTTGGCTCTTAGAGGTTTTCTTTGTTTATTAGGGTTCTCCAGAGAAACAGAACCAGTAGGAGATCTCTCTCTCTCTCTCTCTCTCTCTCTCTCTCTCTCTCTCTCTCTCTCTCTCTCTCTCTCTCTTTCTCCCCCCCTTTCTCTCTGTGTATGTATGTGCATGTATAAAAGGAGATTTATTATGAAGAATTGACTCA
>CAUYRT010054635.1:0-15171 GCA_963574885.1 Lepilemur ruficaudatus | reverse complement strand
CAAGTAGCTGGGACTACAGGCATGTGCCACCATGCCCGGCTAGTTTTTTCTATATATTTTTAGTTGTCCAGCTAATTTCTTTCTACTTCTAGTAGAGACAGAGTGTCGCTCTTGCTCAGGCTGGTCTCAAACTTCTGAGCTCAAATGATCCTCCCGCTTCGGCCTCCCAGTGTGCATCCCATCAGTCCTTGAGGTTCATTTTACTTCGTTTCTCTTTTCTTTAGATAATGTCTATTGATTACTCATTCTTCTACCCTTAAACCCATCCAGTGAGTTATTATTTCTAGAATTTCTATTTGGATCTTTTCTGTACTTGCTATTTCTCTATTGTGGAGATTATGTACCTGTCCACTCATTAACAATCAAATCTTCCTGATTTATTTCAGCTACTTTTTTTTTTCCTATTAGTCCAACATCTGGGCCATCTTGAGTTGGGTTTCTTTTGACTATTCTTTTCCTTGAGTGTGGATGGCGGATGGCTGTTTCTATAGCTAATGGCTTTTGGTTGATTATTGGACATCGTGGATGATATGTCATAAAGACTCAGATTCTGTTTTCTTCTTCTGAATATAGTTTAGTTTTAGGGGGACAATTGAATTATTGACTGATTATCTTGAATTTGTATAGCTTGGGGTTTTGTGCTTTGTTAGTGTGGTTATGTGGAAAACCCAAGATGTTCCCAAACCTTCCTAACCTGGAATGTCAGTCTCCAGATTCTCTCTCTTCTGTGGATTTTGGCAGAGCTTGGTTTTAGACCTCATTATGGGGAGTTTGTAGTAGGTTCTACTCAAGGGTATGGTTTTTATTCTTAGGGAGCAGACTTTCTATTGTCTCACCTAGATGCCAGGAGAGTTAACCAGGTATGTTAATGAAATCTCTCCAGTTCAGCCGTGCTGGAGCTCCAGTGTGCCCTGTCCCTTCCTTTCCACCCACACTGCTTGACTCAGAGTCTTTATCCCACACTCGACTGTCTTTATCCCACCCTCAATTGTGTAGCAGCTGATGTCTAGTACGCCTCCAATAATTCCACCCTTTGCATGTAGAGTCCTACCTTAGCCATGGGACTCTCTTGCAGGCTGCTGGTAGTGGGGAAAGGGGGATCCTCTCTTCACAGCTCCCTCCTCTCTGATACCTTACCTTGCTGATTATAGCTGCTTCAGCTTCCCTGAGATCAGATAGCCACCTCCCCAGGTCAGGGGAGCTGCCGTTCTCTGTTGACTCCAGTGGCCTGAACTGTGGTCAGGAAATTGTCCCTAGGCAGAAAGTTGGGTGACTTCATAACATGCTTGTGAGTTTTCTCTCTCAGGGACCATGGTTTTGTGCTGCCTATAGTCAACTTCCTAAACAAAGCTGTCATATATTTTGAGAGCTAGTCTGGAACTGTTCTATTTTATCATGACTAGAAATGGAAGCCCCACTGAGTCTCCAAATTCCTCCTACCATGTATTGCAGCAGTTCTGGCATATCACTTAGTATGACTCATCACTTTTTCTAAGCTACCAAGAACATCCCTAGCAGTATGTTGTCATCATCTCTGTCATGCGTCGTGGTATGCTGTATTCCCATACCAATGCACTCTGATTCAACTTTGTTCCGCCACCTGCTGCTCGCCTTGATCCAGGACCCCTCAGGATCCAGTTCCTTTCCTACTCTCTCGATGCTTACTGGTAAATGTTGGCTTGCTCCTGCAGATCTTTTAGAACATAGTCCCTTTCCTCCCTTAACAGGCCCCGCACTTCCTTAGCCAGGTTATGTTGGGGTCTGACCTTAGATACTGTTCACTGGCAAGGCAGGAAGGTAAAGGTAGATCTGAGATGGGCACATGCTGACTTGCAAGGCAGAGGCCCCTGCATCATCTTAAAGCAACGGGAAGCCTTTACTCTTTAATAAGAAGTAGTGGGACACTCTGCAGACCCAAAGGGTTCAGTGAATCTGGTGACTCAGGATTTTCAAGTGCATCAACCCAGATGTTCCATCCAAAGTCTCAGGGTCCCACTTTTTCCCAACCAGGGCTCTGGCCTTGTCATGGCAGACTTGTTGAATTTGAGAATTCAACATTTTTTGGAGCTCTACTAAATGTATGATTGAGTTCCCATTCTAATCATCTTTTTCTGCTCTCCGCTACAGAAGATGAGAGTGTCTCTAAATACTACCAGGAAGGCCCTCTGACTTTCACACTCGCTTTAAACTGATGAAAGACCATTAGTCTTTTATTGTCTTTCTCCAGTTTGTGAATGGTATTCATCAAGAGCCATCCAATTCCATTGTTCCATTGTGCTCATTTCTCAATGCCTCACATATTGCCAGTGCTTTACTTTCCACCAGTATGGCATACAAAGTTTTAGAAATCGTATTTCTACATGCTGGAAGCTGTCCATGCTCTGCATACCACCAGTGACAGTCCTCATGGCCAGCCAGCTGGCCAGTGATTGAGCTTCTTAGTTCCCATGTTAGAGCCATCTTCCTCAGATATTCCTGGTGTCGGCTGTCTTACACTGAGTTCCCTAGCTAGGCAAGACTGGTATAGTTGCATTAAAAAGCCTTCAGCTGATCCCATGGGCAACGCTGGAGCTAGAATAGCCCTTTAGACTGGTCCTAAATTAAGGTTAGTGGCCAGGTTGTTTGTATTCCCACATCAACAAGTTATTAGATATGAGCTGCTCCAGGGTGACAGTCTCTTCAGTGAGTCCTGGGGAGGCTCTGAACTGTGAGTGGTCAGCAGACAAAAACTCCCCTAGCTCTCAGTATTGAAGAGAAATCTGTACCATGTACATAGCAGCCACTATATTGTCTGTCAAAGAAACAATTCTTAATTATCTACAGTTTCCATTAGGGGATACAGAGAAAATGGTCAGGTGGAATAATGCAGAAAATTTCAATCGAAACACGATCTCTCATAAGAGAGCAGGCATGCAAGTCTTCTTTCTGTACGGTTGCTGTTATTGTCCAGATCCATAATCCCTAATGGATAGTACAGAAGTTCAAAAAGCTCTAAAAATGAAATGTTTTAAGTTTGGTACCAAAACTCCTTTGATAGCAAAACATGACTTGAACTAATGTTAGAATTACATAATCTGAGCAACAGTGAGACCCCATCTCTACTAAAAATAGAAAGAAATTAATTGGCCAACTAAAAACATAGAAAAAAAATAGCCAGGCATGGTGGTACGTGCCTGTAGTCCCAACTACTTGGGAGGCTGAGGCAGAAGGATCGCTTGAGCCCAGGAGTTTGAGGTTGCTGTGAGCTAGGCTGCCGCCACGGCACTCTAGCCCAGGTAACAGAGTGAGACTCTATCTCAAAAAAAAAAAGAATTACATAATCTGTATCCACTTACAGTGGATGATCATATGTGTTGCTGCAGAAATATAGAATACTACCCTGGATGGTATATGCACTGTTTTACCTTTCTAAAACCTGAATTATCCTAAATTCCAAAACACATCTGGCTGTAAGGGTTTTTGATAAGAGATTGTGAACATGTGTATATCAAACAGTTTTTTGATAATAGGCAGTACATACCATGAACAAATACACTCTTTAACTTTTAGCGAAACAAGAAGTCTTAAATAAAGTTGAAGTTCAATATAAGACTCTGCCAGGATGGAACACAGATATATCCAATGCAAGAACGTTTAAAGACCTACCTGTTAATGCACAGAATTACGTTCGATTTATTGAAGATGAGCTTCAAATTCCAGGTAAACAAACATTTTATGAGCAGCTATTTTTACTTTTATACTTTCAATTTACCTATCTGCCTTTGAAATAGAATAAAGGAAAGATCATTATTACTTTGTAATAATGCTCATGATTTGCATAAATGCCCAGGAAAATATAAAATAATAATTTCATTCCTTAGAGTAAATACAGTGTTCATCTTTAATAGAAGAAAATAAATGAAAATAAACTACCTCTCACCCTTTCTGACCTGTCTTTAATTCTGTTAGCCTGTTTTTCACGCTGTGACATTCATTCTCGTTCCTTTCTCCTTAATAACAAATCCTCTTGTGTCTTCACCACCACCAAAAATGGTTTATGGATTTTTTTATTTGGGTTAAATCACCCTTGAGAGTTAGGAGAATTTCTTGAATGGACATTAGAAAATAATAGGTACATAAAATTGGAGATCTTATTAGAAAAAAACATGTGAGGAAAGAAAAAAGAACGAATAAAACTTGTATATTAAAAAACAAATATAAGATGGCCAAGGAGTTAGACATAGCAAAGTTATAGCTGTATCTAGTTATGTGAAATCATTGTTTTAACATATTGCTTTTTCCTTTTATCCTTTTATTTGCATTGATGGAAATTCGAAAGATGAGAAAAAGTGAAGTGGGTGGGAAGTATCTTCCATTTAAAATCCATTATGTACGTGTTCTGATTTTGTATTTGTGGTTCATTTCAAACATGACTCATGTTTTCTAAATTACTAGCTGCCCCTCCCAAGTTGATGTCAAATTTAGTAAGCACGTTTGCTTATTGCTCTTAATCAATATTTTTTGAAATATGAACAGCAGTGAGTCTAAGAAAGACCTCTGTAAAATACCATAAAGCTTGATCTTAACAGTACCTTGCGAAACACAGTAATTCTGTAAATAACCTAAAACCGTGTGGTATGGGTTATTAGATTCCCATAGACTGGTGTAGTGGGCACTTTCTAAGGCTACACAAATTCAAATCATATTCTCTTCTAGATATTTCTACCTTTTTGAGGTATAAAAGTTACATAGGCATTTCAGTATCCTCTTAGCATTATCCACTTACCAAAGAAGCTTATCTTTCCTAGTTATCAGGAATTTGATCAAAGGCTCTTTACATCTCTGGTTGTTTGGGCCAATATTTTCGTATTCTAGTCATTGGGAATTAGGAAATTGAAAATAATGTGCAATTAAAACAGGGAACAGTAAGGCAGATTACTCTGTTTTAGACCTTGTCTGCACATTCTGATTAGAAATAGGCAGAGTCTGCTAACAGAATAGAAAACAGCAAAAAGGCATGTGGGGAAAAGTTAGATGGTGATCCTGAGAAAAGTGGAGAACCACCTATCTTAATCCCCAAAATTGAAAATTATAAATGAATTAATGCTATTCTTCTTTTTGTTTTGTTCTAGTTAAATGGATTGGTGTGGGTAAATCCAGAGAGTCTATGATCCAACTCTTTTAAAGATTGCTAGTAACGTAAGAAACACTCCTTGAGAGGGAGGGAAAAGACTTCCTTAAATATTTCATTTCTGACCTGCAAATTCAAGAATAAAGACATTGAAGTGAGTTTTAAGCCCTACAGTTGTTTCCAGTCTTAATGGATGGCTCTTGTGGAGGTAAACTTTGGCATATTCCAGAGCCAGCTTTTCCTTGGCTGGCATGATTGCCAAATCATTTATTGCTCCTGCTGCTCATGGTGCCACATTTTCTGTTAATGTTTAGTAATAGGATAATCCATGTTGTTTCAATCTAAAACAGAATTACTTTTAATGTAGTTTTTCTTCATTATTGTCATTGTGTGTTCTTAGGTTATACCCCTATTATAATAGCTGATAAGAACAATTAATGCAGTTTTGCACATATATTTTTACATTCTGATCATTCAATTCTGTCATTGTGTTCGTTGTTGTTAGAAAAATGATGAAAAGATAGGGGTTCTGTAAACTTCTGTAATGCTATAAATTCTGTTTAAATTGTGAACTGTTTATTTTCTGCTGAGACCATTGCAAAATTGAGCTTTGGCGGGGGCGGGAGAGGAGGGAGTTATATTCATGGGTCCTTTAATTTGTACAGAACACAGAACTTATTTCTCTTTGTAAATTATTTAATACATTGGACATTTAATTGTTCAAAGAGAAAAGATGTTCCCCAAAGCAACAATCTTAATGTTAAAAGTAATTAGTCATTAAAAGGTCTGTTGTGATATTTGGTGGATATTTTTCTTTAATTTCAGACGTTACCTCTGAAATATATATCTTTTCTTTTTTATCTTACTGTTATTTCTAAATCTAGTGGATTGGTTTCTCAACATCGTGCCTACCAACATGCCTACAAAATCATCTATAAGTGTCCAGATGAACCCAAATTGTTGGCCATAATTTCGATCATGCCTTTATTTCTCCTTTCCTGAAAAAAAAAAAGGTGTATTATTCTGACAATTAGGCTTAATATACTGTGTTGTAGATTACCCTTCAATGAACTATTTTAAATGTTTATAATTTAAATTTATTTTATTATACCATCAATAGCTGATTAAAAAGAACCAAATATTTCTAGTATGCTTTGTGTACTGTGTTTTTGTTCTGATAAGAGAAGTAATAGTCATACTATTATATAGGAAGGAACTTCATCTCTGCAGTGTGTGGGGTTAAGGTAGGGAGAGATCAAAAATACAATCTTTGAAAGGCTTTGAATATCTTTTATCTTCACTATATATTTTTATTAGTACTTGGTTCAAGAAAAATTTTGAAATAGGAGCAGCCTCGGTGGACTCAATAAGTAAGGAACAGTAATATAGTTGATCCTATAAGCTCACTACTGATCAATAATGACCTATATGTAAAAGTAATTTATATTTACTATGTAATAAATAATTTCTATTCTAATATAAATTGAATGGGCTTTTAAAGTCCACATTCTTATTTTCACTGTAAGCTTTGCATTATTGAAATCTATTTTTAGTTGTGGTTCAGAAGCAGATATTAAAAACTCATTATTGTTGGGCACTGTGGCTCACACCTATAATCCCAGCACTTCAGGAGGCTGAGGTGGGAGGATAGCTTGAGGCCAGGACTTCAAGACCAGCCTGGACAACAAAACAAGATCTTATCTCTAGCAAAAAAAAAAAAAGTTACCCAGTCGTGGGAGCATGTACCTGTAGTCCCAGCTACTTTGAGAAGCTGAGGCAGGAGGATCACTGTGCCCAAGGAATTTAAGGTTTCAGTGAGCTATGATTACACTACTATACTCCAATCTGGGTGATAGAGTGAGACCCTGTCTTTTAAAAAAAATTTAAAAACATCATGAACTGGATGTTATCTGACTCATCAACTCAAAAAGTTGGATGTGTACGGCAGCACAACATTCCATCATCAAATAGAAGTGTTATGTACATGATTAGGCCCTAATAATCCCTGAGAACCAGAGTAAGTTACATGAAGAAGTGGTCCAAATGTCCCTAGTCCCCACTCCTGCTGCACTGCCTTCTCTCTCTCAGCCTGCACATATGGCCTCATAGCAAGTGCCCAATCAGTGGACACAGGAAAAGAAGGCTCGGACCTAGTTTACAGATGGTTCTGTGTGTTATGTGGGCACCATCTTAAAGTGAACAGCTGAAGTACTACAGCCCCTCTCTGTAAGGAAAATGGAGATGAGCTGGAATACTCGTCTTCTATCCTTTGACATCCACATTCCTAGTTCTTGGGCCTTCGAACTTGGACTTGGGACTTACCCATTGGTCCCCCAGTTTTCAAATCTTTGGACTTGGACTGGAGCCATACCACCAGCTTTCATGGGTTTCCAGCTTATAGATGACAGATCATGGGACTTTCAGTCTCCACAATCACATGAACCAATAATCCATCAAAATAAATCCACATGTGTGTAAACTGTGTGTGTGTGTATCCATTTCTCTGGAGAACCCTAACTAATAAAAGTTGTTTTGTTAGTTTGTTTTTATGTTCTTTTGTGTTCCTTGAATTCTGTTTCCCCTGGGGTCATTTCTTTTCATTTTGGTCTTTTTTTTTTTTTAATTTGTTTTGCTTTTATAGAGACAAGGTCTTGCTCTGTCACCCAGGGTGGAGTGCAGTGGCGCAGTCATAGCTCACAGTAACATCAGATTCCTTGACTCAGGCAATCCTCCCACTTCAGTCTCCCAAGTATCTAGGGCTACAGGTGCACACTACCATACCAGGCTATTTCCAACCCCCCACCCCCCCGGAGACAGGGTCTCTCTTTGTTGCGCAGGCTGGTCTCGAACTTGTGGCCTCAAGCAGTCCTCCCACTTTGGCCTCCAAGAGTACTGGGATTACAGGTGTGAGTCACCTACAATGTTATGTTGCATTATTTTTTCAAATATCTGGTAATCGATCATTGGGTAACCCTTCACATGTAAGACTAAGGAATGGAAAGCTATATGAGACTCTGCATTCTTGGGAGAAGTTAACTGATAGGCTTCCTTTGGAGTGAATAAGTAGAGAGCCAACTAGTATGCTGGAAGGGGGTGTCCCTAGCAGCCAAAATATAAGATTCTTTTCTTTAGGATCATTTTCTTTCTTTAGAGAAGATCCTCCAGCTTTTTCTTAAGGAGTTGCTGCTTAGTTGTCAGGCTTGCTTCTTGCCAATATAGGGGTGTTAACTCTTCTACGTACAGACTTTCACTTAATCCTTTTGATCAGTCCCACATCTCACTGCAGCCCTAAGCTATACCTGGGTTTCTGCATCCAGAACTCCTTCAAGGGTCTGTGGTGTCAGTCATCTTCCTCCTTGACTCTGTCTCCAAGGTTCTTTTTTCCTCCCCCCAACGGTGATGCAATTATTAAGCCGATGCAATTATATTCTTATGTGATCCCACATATAACCATTGGACTAAATATAAGATGATTTGCCAGCATCAGCAATAAGACTGGTAGTGGGGCTAAGAACATAATGACAAGTTCTCTTAAGTCTGGATATTGATTTCCTGTTCTAGGCTGACAAACTTAATCTGAAAAGAATGTGCAACATGTAAATATTTTAGGATTATAGCCATCTCTATACACACTTAGATTACAAGTAGTTCTGTTACCATAAACTTAAGTCTAAATGAGTCACTTAAGAATACTAAATGTCATTTTGTTTGAATGCCATGGTTATTTTAGTTTAAAAGCACTTCTTTCAAAGCCACTTCCATGTTCACAGCAGTAGAGCTCTGGTAGTGAATTAAGTGGTCTAGGATTCGATGAAATGGTGGCTAATTTCTGGTCCCAATCTGGAATTTAAAACAAATTAATGATTTATTTTAAGACGACTCATTCTATCCTGTCAACAATTGTACACAATAACAAAAATAACCGATGGGATTTAAGACAAAGGAATATATTTAAAATATGGAAAAAAATTAAAATGTCTCTTTGGTTCAGTTTCTAATTAAGGGGCATATTATTGAATTATGCAAAAATGTAAATAAAATGAAAAAACAAATTTGCATTTTGATATCCTAATTCTAGACCCCCAAACCCTTTTACTCCTACATTATCAAAGGACCACTTCGTATCATTTTTGTATCAAACTTCACTTTTTGCCATCCCTAAATTCATGCTCATTGGAGTTCCCTTATATTTTATAACCTCTTTTCTATGATCGCTAACAGTTCTGCTTATCTAAAAGGTAAGAATTCAAGGGCTTGAGTTGAATACAATAATCTTTGTTCAATGAACCAAAGACCAGGGTGTTTCGATGACAGCATTGTTAACAAAACTTTTTTATTGGGTGCTTTATTTTACATTAACATTCACACATTCACAGTAACTCTCAGAAGTACACTGATATTATGAAATTAATTAATTTGCCTGCATTTGCATGGTTTGTAAGATCTGCAGCCCACCTCTGACTCAGAATTATCAGGCTCCAAAGTACCTAATCTTTTCACTTTTCTATCCCACCTTCCGTAACACTTGACTAGCATTTCAAAAAATAAACATTTCTTAATACTAAGAATGGATAACATTTCATTAACCTAGGAAGTACGACTGGAAATGCCATCTTTGGAGGATTTTTAATTAAGTGTGACCTTGTCTGTAGTCAGTAACCATATGACTTCTCAAGGTTTATTATCGAGTCAAAGAGCAACTATGGCCTTCTTGAGAATCACATTGTATTTCAGGGAGATGTGTTAATGTAGTTTAGAAGTATAAGGAATCCTGCTCAACAGCTCTTAGTGATGCTTGTGGTAGGATTTATAATAGAATTGAATCATACACTTATTTAAACCAGGTGAATCCAACAAGAAATGTTCTGAGAACAGCAGATGTTACCAAGCCTGAAATGTGCTATAGAGATTGGGGATACGACGGAAAGAACGTGTGAAATGATTATTTGGATTTCCTTGCCATTCGACAAAGTACAATTACTGTTCGCGTGGATTTGTGGTGGTGACTCCTTCGAGAGTCATGATTGAAAAATAAAGAATTGAGGACTATGGAGAAACTTGAACAACTTGCTGAGAATTCCAAATTCTTTATTCTAAATAATGATTTCATATAATTTAATATCATTATTCTTTAATGATTTAAGAGATTTTCAGGAATAACTTTGTATTTGGTTTTTACCTGTGTGCTGGTTTTGGAAGTTCATCTCAGTGTAAGATGCAGACCAGCCTTTTGCCCACCTGATTGTTGTTTATAAAAATAATTGCCCCCTAAGTATCTCTCAAATTCATCTAAATCTCTCTACTGTTACCATTCATCATCTGTTGCCTAAATTATTTTTTCTCAAACTTGGCTGCACAATGGAATTATCTGAAGAGTTTTATTATAAAAACTATTGATGCCTGGAACCCCCACCCTTCCACCAAACCAAGAGATTCTGATTTAATTGGCATTGGGTAGAACCTGGGCATCTGAATTTTTAAAAACTCCAACTGCTGGGCTCAAGCGATCCTCTTGATTCAGCCTTCCAAGTAGCGGGTACTACAGGTGTGCACCTCCACGCTTGGCTAATTTTTCTATTTTTTGTAGAGCCGGGGTCTTGCTCTTGCTCAGGCTGGTCTCAAACTCCTGACCTCAAGTGATCCTCCCACCTTGGCCTCCCAAAGTGCTGGGATTACAGGCATGAGCCACCGTGGTTGGCCCTCTTGTGCATTTTCTATTAGTACCGTCCTTTCTCACTCCAAATGCTCTTCCATATGACTCTTCTTTCCATTTCCCCCGAAACTTCCCTAGTTCAGTGTAAGAGCATGGGCTTTGGACTGTAGCATATCTGGATTTGGCCTGTACTAACAACTTACCGGATACTTGCTTAAGTAGGTTTTTAAAGTCTCTAAGCCTCATTTCCCTTTTGTGCTAAATGGAGCTAACAATAATAATAATACCTACTTCATGGGGACCATTACGACTAATTGTCACAATGAGTGTGTCCTCACAAGCATGAGTATGCCACTTAGCACAGTTCTAGGTACATGACGGATATTTTAAATCCTAACAACTCTCCTAAAATGTAGGCCTTGATTCCTCATTTCACAGAGGAGCAAAAAGATTCAGAGAAGCCAATATGTTGCCCAACACCCCGTAGCTGGAATGCTGCAGGCCTGCAGTGCTGTGATGCTGGAATCCCGTCCACTACTTTTTGCGACTCCATCCTGCATTCACTGCAACGGTCTGTTAGCTTCTTGCCTGCCGTCCATGCCTTCTCCAACCCATCCTAAGCAGAGCCGACAACTCATATCCTCTAAAGCAGACTGGGTCACTTCCTTGACTATGATCCTACAATGGCTCTGATTGTCCAAATTTGACTTCTCAAACTGCATCAGCTGCTCTGCAGTTGCAGGCATTCTCTCCTCCTACTCTGCCAGTCCACATTTTATTTTCCACTTGCCCCAGGCAGGCCTACATCTATATCACTGGAGTCCTCCCCGCTCTCCCACAAGCCTCTCCATCCCCCCCCCACCGTCCTCAGTTGCAGTGTCCCCCACCCTGTGCTGTCCTCTGTTTCTTTTCCACTGTGTGAACCTGACCCATCAAGGCCCAGCTCCAGCCCCCATTCATGCACGCTGCTCTCCTGGCTGTTCCAGTCCACCGTGATCTCATCTTTCAACTCCTGCTCCTCTGTGTGGTATATTCAACTATCCCCTGAGAGGCTGATGTGTCATGTCTCATCTTCCCAATTGGACTGTGAGCTGCCTATGGGGCTGAAACCACAGCTTGGACTTCCCATGGACCAAGCCCGATGCTGGGTGCATAGCAGATGGTAAATATTTAATTGCTTTGCTAAACATTCACTTTAGACTCCTCACAATAGACTTGGAAAGAATAAGGAACTTATAAATAAGCAAGGGAGAACACCTTTTGTGTCTAACAAGATTTCCTCATAGCAGAGGAACTGCAACGAAGGTTCTATTTACTGTCACTTTGGAGGGAGAGGCCCAGCCAGTTCTATAACGACAGAAGTCCCACTGACACCTCTTCTTTGAAGCTCCTCCTCAGCCTGCACAGCTTCTACCCGCCCCCGGGCCTCACACTTCCTTTAGCCCTAACCTATGGCCCCCTTAACAACTCCCTTCCTCCACCACAACCCTCCAAGGCACCCTTGGGGACCCCACTCCTGCCACCCTGCACTCTCGCCCAGCACTTCCTTCCCTAGGGACCCTAATCTCAGCCCCTGCCTCCTCCCCAGTCCCTCAGCTCCCTCCCTTCTCAGGCTTCAACCTTCTCTGGGATTCCAGAACCTGGCTTTGCCCTGCTTGTAACCTCTTATCCCAAACCCCTGCTGTCAGACTCCAGCCCCCATCCCAGCCTCATCTATTGTACCCTTATCCCTGGCTCAGCCCTCTGGAGATCCTCCTGTCTCCCCGACCCTGTTCCCACTCTTTGTGATTCCTGCTGTTTGCTGTTCCCTGGGGACCTGGGTCCCAGCCCAGGTCACCTCCTCTGGCATTCCATCTGAGCTGTTGCTCCTTTCCCCGGGAAGAAAAGAAGGAAGGATGGATCCTTTCCTTATACTTTTTTAAGTGAAAAGGAAGTGACTCGCTGTACAGGTGACAGTGAGCTGTGACAGAGGCAGTGCAGCTTCAGAGTCAAGTACTTGGGAGTGAAATCCAGCCTGGGTCTGAATTCTGCTTCTCCTACCTGCCAGCTGTGTAATTTGAGGCTAGTTAATGAACCGTCTCTGCAACTTAGCTTCCCCTACTGTAAAATGGGAAAATAACATTAATAGCACCTACCTCAGAGAGCTGCTGCGAAAAACGAAATATATGCCTGCCACAGTGGAAGAGCCCCTGAAACACTGGAGCTTGCTCATTTAGAAAGCTATCAATGAAGTAATTCAGTCAAAAGCCTAAAATTCAAAGCACCAATGACAGCAGGAGCATAGTACTGTTTACACCGGTGTCTGAGTGTCAACTCCAGGGTCCTTCCTATCTGTCGGGGAGCCTCAGTCCGTTTTTGTACAATCACATGCTGTAGCATAGACAAACACCACGAGGGGAATTTAGAGTTTTTGAAACATACCTCCAAATGTCAAATAATTATTATAAAGTCATTTAAAATCAGGAATAAGAAAGTACCCTCAACAGTATGTTCAAGCTCCATAATGATTTTGTCACATGACAAGGGGTTCCGTGAAGAGTGGGCAGACGTGAACCTGCTTCCTAACCAGGACATTACCCCTGTCATCCCTGAAGTCTCATGTGCAGGGAGCTAGGGAGGGAGGAACCTCAGGCAGCACTCCACGTTCTTCCTGCACCCAGACACACTCAGATCCATACCCCCAACTTGACTGGTCCCAATGAGATGGTGAGACCGCAAGCCCGTCGGAGATGCTGATCTGTGCCCCAGGAAAGGTTAAGCTCAGAGAGCTGAGAGCAGCTAGCCTGACTTACCAATCTCGTAAAATGGCAGACCATAGTCTCTTTGGTAAGTGGTTTCTTTGTACCATGGTTCGACAGGCTTTGAATGTCTTCGAAAACAAATATATCGAATGAGTGTTTGTTGGTCTAGTTGAGGCTGATACTGATTTTTTCTCTTCGGTGGAATCGTCAAGTCTATGAGCGGTCTAAATGGAAATAGATATAGTTTGCTGAACACCCAGTAGGAAAAAAGCATTCCATTTTCTCATCAGCAGAAATGCATTCTCTGGAAGTGGCCACAAAGCTAACAAAATATAATAGTATTGGCAAGACTCCCACAGCTCCAAAGCCAGCCCTGGCAAAGAGATGGCTCAGGGATTTCAGTCCCCTGTTTTTCCCTTTAGCATTCCTCCTCCCCAGTCACAGGTTACAGAAGGTGACCTGCATCAAAAGCCCCACTTGATCTGCCCATGCATGGATACTTCCTGTACTCCTGATCTCCCTGGTGCCTTTTCCCATTGTCACTTTCCCATGCATGTCTGGTTCCTTCAAGGAACCAATGCATTCTTTTGGGCAGACCAACCACTATGGTCTTGGGGTTTGATGGACCTGAAATCAATTATAACCTTCCTGTGCCCCTCCTCAGATAGGTACCCTTGGAAGATAAAAGTAGAGAGCCAAAATGTAATGGCAAAATATCTTCATACACTTGTAGGAGTATACTTACATTCACTAACACAACTTATTTGAGATACGAATGTAATATACATTCAGTGGTACAATTTTGGTGATACATATTAAGACCTTAAAAATGTGCATATTTTGTCCCAGAAAATGCAAATGTCAATAAAGACTTAGTTATAAGAATGTTGGTCAAAGAGGTTGTTTTGTTTGTTTTTGAGACAGAGCCTCACTCAGGGCAATTGTCAGAGATCACACAGGCCACAACGTGGCAGGCGCCTCTATGTGGTTGGGCCATGAGCAGCTCTGGCAGTGGGGTTTTGTCATCCCTTGTCTATTCTCTGGCAGAGAACATAGCCCTAATAGTTTAATATAGTATGGATTTGTGTTAGAACAAAGAGCCTTGGACTGGGAATCAGAAAATGTGGACAGATTTAAGCCCAACTTTTATCCCAACTAACTGTGTGAGCTCAGGCAAGACATGTCACTTCTCTGGGCTACATTTCATTCATCTAATTGGATCAGAATGACCTCTAAAGCCACTTCCAGTTTGACCATCTATTACATTCGGACGAATGCTGTTTGAAACCATAGATGCCACAGTTCCCTTCCCTTTGCATAGAGGATAATCAGGAGTTGATGAAGAGAAATTTGTGAAATATTCTAAATGATGAACTCAAATAATAGCAATCATATGTTGAGTGCTTATATGTTCTGGAATTTTACATCAGTTATTTTCTTTTCTTTTTTTTGAGACAGAGTCTCAGTCTGTTGCCCAGGCTAGAGTGAGTGCCGTGGCGTCAGCCTAGCTCACAGCAACCTCAAACTCCTGGGCTTAAGCGATCCTTCTGCCTCAGCCTCCCGGGTAGCTGGGACTACAGACATGCACCACCATGCCTGGCTAATTTTTTCTATATATTTTTAGTTGGCCAATTAATTTGTTTCTAGTTTTAGTAGAGAGGGGGTCT
>CAUYRT010054632.1:0-67077 GCA_963574885.1 Lepilemur ruficaudatus | reverse complement strand
TTTCTTGTGTCCTGGAGCTAGTCTCAGCTCCTCCTCAAGGGCCTCACAGTGGTGATCTCTAAATTCTTTCTCCGGCTCCTTCTCTTTAACTGTGGACAAGTTCCCCCAGCAAGTGCTTTCACACTTCCAGTTAAGTGAAAACTGCCTCCAAATCTATGTCCCCACACAGTCCTATGCCCTGAGACTCAGACCCACTGAGCCTTTGTCCAGGTGTCATTGTTCTCCCTTTAAATCCAATTTTTCTCCCAGTGTTCCTGATCTTGGGGAATTATACCAGCTTTAACTTACTGCTGTAGAGAGATGTCTGAGAGTCATCTATGACTCTTTCCTCCAATATCTAGTAATCTTGACATTTAGAGTCCTGACATCTCTTGAATCTGTCCCTTCCTCTACATCAGGGGTCTGCAAACTGCAGCCCAAGGGCCAAACCAAGCCCACCATCTACTTCTGTAAATAAAGTTTTATTGAAACACAGCCAAGCTCATTCATGGACATATTGTCTTTGGCTGTTTTGGTGCTACTTGGGCAGAGTTTTGTAGTTGTGGCTGAGACAGTGTAGTGTAGAAAGCTTAAAGTATTTCCTTAGCTGGCCTTTTACAGAAAAAGTGTGCCAACTCCTTTACCTATTCTCTCTGGGGCATCCCTCATTTAAGCCCTTGAAATTCTTACTCACCTCAATCATTCATCCAACAAAGATTTATTGAACACCTATCATGTGCAAAACCACCCTTCTATGAGTTGGATTATGGACAATGAACAAATGCGAACAAGAGGCGTGCACACCAGGACGTTCTTGCTTCAGGAAATGTGCACTTGAGGGAACTCCTGCCTGGAACTCCCTTCTCCCAGATGACCACACGGCACACTCACTTCCCTCAGCTCTCTGCTCAGAGTCAGCTCCCAAAGCAGACTCCTCTGATACGGCACCCTCCACCCTTACTTTGCTCTGCTTCTCTTCTTAGTACTCCCACCACCTGCCACTTTACGTATTTGTCTACTTCCTTCTCTCTGTTGCCATTAGCATAGAAGCACTATTAGTCTTGCTTAGTTTTCACCTCACCTCCTCCCACCCACGATTCCAGGCGAAGTGAGCTGCCCAGGCTGCTTCAACCACGTGGAATAAGACGAGAGGCAATCCTAAGACGTGGGACAAAGGTCCTTACGTGCCTAGCTAAGGAGTTTGGTTTTACAACTTTGGGAGGTGTCCACATACAAAATGTACCTAAATTCACAGCTTTACCAAATAGCAAGAGCTCTGATGAAGAGTAAGAAAACTTGGAGTCTAGTCCTAGTTTTGATTCTGACAATTTAAGCCTACACCATGTAGCCCTGGGTTTCTATGCCCCGTCTGTTGAGTCTGGTCAGCACTGCTGGTCTAAGACTTATAAAGGTCCTTTTAGATCTAGTGGATCCTTGGACAGCCTTCTCTGGAGGCAGAATCCATTTACTGAACTCTTGGGAAGGTAGAGGGTGTTATATTGTATAGCACACACAGAGAGAAATATAAAATGATAATGGATTTTTATTTTTCAAGTTCCATTCCTCTCATTCATTAGCTTTGTGACCTTGGGCAAGGTGCTTGACCTGCTTTGCCATGTTTCCACATCTGTACGATAGGGATAAAAATTACCCTTACGCATGGGACAGGGATTTGAGACAGTCTACCTGAACCTGGAAACTTCACATGGTGGTACATAGTAAGTACCCAGGAAACAGGACACCACCTTTAATCGTCAACATGTATCTCAACTTGCCCACCCCCCACCATCGCACCAAGTTAGTTTTCCCTTTTCTGTTTAACAACTCTCAAGTTCTCTTTCCATTTTGAATGTAGAACAATTTCATTCTCTTTTGTTTTTCTCCTGCTGATTCATGCCCTCAGGGTTTCACCCCCAAGAGGCTAATCGAAGGAATTTCCTCGAGAAATCACATCCCCCTTAAGCCGAATTCTAGTGCCAGCTGTTAATAGTGCTTTTGTCCACCCTGCTGCATAAGCACTTCTACAACTGCTCTTGTTTTTATATACACATATCTGCTTTGTTACATAAGATTTGGCTTCTAGTTTAAGTCTTAGGAGAAAGATAAAACCTCTTAATTTTGGGGATCTGATTTGAATCACTCTCTGCATTTCTGGAAATGCACAGAGAAGCTGGGGCTCTTGCTGAATCTAGAAGCCCGGCCAGCGCTTCTCCGAAGAGCCAAATCGCCTCCTGCCATGCATGGAAACCCAGGAACGGAGACATGGGGCTGGGAGGCAGCTGCAGTGCTAAGGGTGGAGACATAAAAATAGCAAAAGCTGCTCCTGGGGAAAATTCCCGCTGGATGTTTGCATTTAAAGGGGCTTCCAAGGGAGACGTTGCTTCCCATAAAACAACGAACAGTAAACACGAGGTGGCAGCATCTTCAGGGGAGGTCTTTAGAGGAGGGCTCACCTGGACTCCTAAAATCACACCACCCAGCCCTTAGCTCAAAAAGATTGAAAAAGATGGGAAATATATACAGCAGGCAAGAAAAAAATCCCCTTGTACCATACAGTGTGATAAATCTTGCTGGAATCTCAGTCTGAGCAGTTCCCAGCCTTTTTAATTTTTTTTTCTCTGCATTTAAATAATCACATTTTTTTCCTTTCCAAGTTGGAAGGAACCTTAGAAATCTAAACCAATCATCATATTTTGCAGAAGAAAGTAAATGCAGAGAGGTAACGTGACTTAACTCAGAGCCACACAGCCCGGGAAGGAGCGGGGCCAGGACCATGGTTGTCCTGACTTGGTCCAAGTTTCTCAGAGATCGGGAATCTCTAGACCTAGTGTCCTAAAAAGAGCTGCCTCAACATCGCAGGGGGTTATCACAAATACCGTCTCCACCCAGATTGCAAGATTCTATTTCTTGATGCCCACACCAACTTAGAGCTGCACCTCCTTGGATTTTGCTGTCTGGGCACCTTGCTTACTCCCACTCGTCCTCCCCACCCCTTTGTCACAGCCTCTTGCCTTTAAATGTCAGAAAGACCTTTGCAGAATTGCAAGCGGCATCATTGCCCCAGTTTAAACCCTATCACTTCTTCCCTTTGCCCAGGATAGATTCCACAACCCTTCATTTAGTGCGTGAGTCTGTGAAGCATCCCAGGCAAAGACCACAAACTGCTGGGTGTGCTGAATCCTATTCAGAGACAAATTTTGATCAGTTCAGAATGCCCTAATAATTTGAATATTTCCATTTAAAGGTGCACAAATTACTCTTCATGCCTTCTTTCCTCAGTAACGTGGGGGTAATAATATAGAAAATAAATGCAACAGTGCTTGGACAGTGAGTATCATCGTTAGCATCACATTGGCCAATGTGGCTTGGCCCGGCCCAGGTCAGCTGGACTGGGACCTGGCATTCAGTTTAGGAAGGGCAGGAGCTTACCAATCCTCACCCTGTCCTTGCTCTGTGTCATTTGGGCTTCCTTTCTGGCCCGCGAGGTGCTCGAGTGTGTGACTCCCGACAGTCCCCTCCATCCAGCCTCCATTCTCTCAACTACTTGCCTCCCATTTTTGAGCAACACCAAGTGGCTTGCGTCTCCTCCATGCTTCTTCAGCGTGAACCTGAGTTTTGCTCCTTGATAGCACAGGGAACATGCACATTCTCTTCTCCTGACCCCACCGGAGAATAACGCCACACACCCCCCCAGCCAGGGACACGTCTTCATTGTGTCTATATGTATCGTCAGCGTGTGGCCAGGCCCTGAACACATAGTGAAGCTCAACCACTGAATTTAGACATAAACTAAACCGAGAGGCTAACCCAGCTACCACATGGACATGGGTTTGTATCCTCTCTTGGCTTCTGAAGAGCCTGCATTTTCAACCAGTATTACCAGACTCTGTCCAGTTCCAGAAAAGAGTCTGCATTTGGAGTCAAATCAAGTAGAATTCAAACCCAAGCCCTGTCACTTATTTGCAACCTTGGGCTAAGCACGTAATCTCTCCAAGCCACTAGTTTTCTCCCCTCTCCAAAGGACATGAATCAGCCATTCTACTACTAAGTATCATGAAAACATATGTCCACACAATGACTTATATATAAATAGCCAAAGCAGATTCATTCACAATAGCCAAAAACTAGAAAAAGTGTCCATTCACTTAACCAGATGAATGGTTAAGCCAACTATCGTGTAACCCATGCAATGAAATACTGCTCAGCAAGAAAAAAGAATGCACCACTGACACACCCAACAACACGAATGAATCTTTAAAGGCGTTACACTGAGTGAAAGAAGCCAGACATGTATGATGCCATTTACGCAAATGTAAACCTATCTGTAGTGACAAAAAGCAGGTCAGTGGTTGCTGAGGCCAGGGTTGGAGAGAGGAATGAACTCTGAAGGGCCTTGAGAAATCCTTAGGGAATGATGAACATGTTCTGAGTCATGACCATGGAGGCAGCTTCGAGGGTGTGTGCCACTGTTGAAACTTATCAAATTGCATGCTTTACACAGATGTAGTCTATTGTGCAAAAAAATTCCTTAATAATTTTGAAAAGAAAAAAATATTAAAAATAAAACCTCTTACATAGTCAACAGCATTTAATAGTAATGGATGAGATACCCCAGCTTTTTATTTTTTGCAGTAATTCTTATTTTAAATGTGTGAATGAATCAAGATTCAGACCTGTAGTATTCAGGAAGCACTATATCACCTTAGTTTCCATAGCAGCTTTTGATGTTTCTCCATGCCAATCTTGACAAAGTCCATTGTAATTTTAAATTTAGTACAGCAGGGTTTATATGTACACCACATATGCATATAAACCATACATGTATAGACATGTTATAAAAATATTTAATAAATGCCTTACTTGATGACCAGAAAAGAAAGAAAGGAAGTAAAAAAATAAGCCAATGCCTGCCTTCTTTAGTGGTTGTAGGGGATAAATGGCCCAGGTACCTGGAGAGGAGGTCTCCACACAAGCAGCTCATCTTTACTGTCCCATGGCTCCTGGACCCCAGGAGTCCCACCTGGTTCATCTCTCATTTTCTGTCACTCGCACTTGTGTGGACCTGAAGTCCTCCCTTCCCTCGGTGTGCCTGACAAACCCTATATCATCGTTTCCTTCTCAGGTTCTAGTTTTTCTTCTCGTGTCTAGCAGACAGGTCTTCCCTAAAAAGGACAATTAGAAAAGATATCTCTATTCTCTTTGTCTCTCTCCCTCTCTCTTAAAGCTGATGCTTGACTGTCATTTTAACTTAAGCTCTTTTCAGCTCTCTGGAATGGCTCAGTGCTCTGGCTTTCTCTGTAAAGGTTGGGGAGATAACGAGTTAAATCATCAACTAGAGAATGTGATCACCACAGACCTAGACTCCCGGTAGTTCAGAGCAAATGAAAACAGCAAGTTTCTTTTAGCCTTAATTATCTGTGTAATTACCTTAGCCCAGATAGATACAGGATCAGAATCTCAAAAAAGGTAGATTTTTTTTCCCTCTCTCAATTCATCAGTGTCATGATCAATGACATTTATTATGTGCCAACTGTATAAAGCAACTCTGAATTGAATATTGAGAGGTACACAGGAGACTTATTATAGATGCTACTCATGAACCTCTTAATAACCTAACTGCAGAAACAAGATCATTGAAACACCTGAGGTGTACCATGCAGTACACCAGCTGCAAGGATACAAGGACATATACTTTTCAGACTCAATGAATGTATAGTCTGGTAAGTAAGAATAAGCAAGACAAAAAAGGGCAGGTGCTATGTAAGTGATTACCTTTGAGATATTGACCAGTAAGTGTGGTAGAATTTCAGAGAAGTGACAGTCAAGGTATAGAAGCTGTGTGCCAACAAACATTTAATGGACAATTACTTTATGCTAAGTATTACCTCTTAGACTTTTGCACACCAATCATCACAGACTTTAAGTGAGACTCTTTAATCATCCAAAATGATTCTGTGTACTGAGCTGAAAGCTAATCATGTGATGACTGGAGGACACCTAAGAAAAATGGTATCGCTACATTGTAGCCCAGTCATTGCAAGCCAGGCAAGCAGTGCTTCTTCATGTTTTTGATGCTGTATATTGCCCTCTTTTAAAGAAGAAACCAATGATGGACCTGTGCTGGTGCTTGGTCTCCACTCTGTCGTGTGTCTTCTACAGCTGTGGTTCCCAACCCCTGGGCCGTGGCCTGTTAGGAACCAGGCCATGCATCACCATCTGAGCTCCATCTTTCCCACCCCCTCCCACCTTAGCAGAAAAGCTGTTTTCAGTGAAACTTAGGAAGGGGAGTGGTGGCACACAGCACGAGATAAGCAACAGGCAAGCAAATGAAGCTTCATTTGTATTTACGGCCATTCCCCATCGCTCCCATCACCACCTGAGCTCTGCCCCATCTGTGGAAAAATTGTGTTCCATGAAACTGGTCCCTGGTGTTGAAGTTTCCACTCTTACAGGACACAGAGGGTAGGTTACTAACATTTTTGTAATGGAAGCATAAAAACTAAGCCAGCAGCAAATGTAAATAAAGAGGGGTTGGGCACAAGATTTTGCTAGGCTTACATTTTCCTCTGTCTTTGATGTGATCTACCTTCTGGAAAGGATAACATCAACTTTCTTTTATTAATTACAACTTCACAGTCTGTTCATCCCATTTGCTGCCTATCAGCAGGAAGAATCATCATGTGGTAATGTTTAGAGTCTCAGATCTGTAAGAGATTTTACCCCCAAGATTCTTCTCTAACACAGACACTGATATGTTAATTCACACTGAGAAATGTTGTCCATTGGGCGACAATGCCCTCCTGGGCATGGCCAACACCTTCTCTTGCTACAGGCCAACTTGCTCAAGGAGCCATACCCTAATTATAAGGTACTAGAAGGTACTTGGTGAGCATGAATTAGAACAAAATGAGTTTGTCAAGATATCAGAGTGTTTAACTGATTTATTCCAGTGCAGACATTTTACCATAAGAACCATCTTCCCTCCAAGACTTGACAACACAAATGTGGGCTTCCTCGCACCATTTTGAGACTACTTTTCAGTTCTCCTTGGGACTCCTCTACACTTCACCATGGATCTTCTCATTTGCCTATCCCTTCAATGACGTCACAGGTGTGGCTTATGACTTAGACATCATTCTCTCTCCTTAAGAAGACTTTGAATGCCTCTTTTATGATGCTTATAACTGTTAATTTCATATTTAAGCTTTTAGAGGACAATTCTATTTCTCCTCTTTTCAAATTTGTAAGATATTACATCACAGACTCCAAACTTGACAAAAATCAAAAATCAAAAAATTTTCCTTAAGTGTGAAAAGGTGTTACTGCAGCTGGAACCTCAACATGCTGATTGGAATGTGCAGAGCTGGAGTAGAAGGACATTCCAAAAGAGAATGGGAAAATGGGGGAAATGGGATATGAACTTGAAAAATTTCTGCCATTCCTGGACTGTTTCCTAAACGTATGACACCTCTGGGCCTTTGATCCACATTGTTTTTTGTGTGTGTGGGGAGTGGGGGGATGGGTGCTGAGAAGCCCTTTGCAAGCTTTTCCAGTTCCAAATACCTATTCTTAATCTTTTAACATGCAGTACGAAATGGTGGAAGAAACACTGGAAGATAAAAAATGGTAAAAAGAAAAGAAGGGAGAGAGGGAGGAAAGAAGAAAAGAAGGCTGCACTTGCCATCAAAAGCCTGGATTCAAATCCTGGCTCTGACATTCGCCACCTATGTTACTTGGACAAAGTGTATTCCTTATGTTTCCAAATTTCAGTTTTCCTCTTCAGAAGAATGAGGAAAATATTACCTACTTCCCAAAGTATTAAGTTACAAGATTGACCAAGACAAGATATATATACACAAAAGCCTAGAACAGAGCAGTAACCAATAAAATGCCAATCAAATGAGATCTGAAAACGTAGCTACAATATTACCACCAGAGTAAAGGCTGGCCTGACTTCTTTAGCTTTCTGCATTTTAGGTCCCTGTCTCTTACTAGACTGGTGGTTTCTCAACGGTAGCCACGAGTCCATTAATGGACCCCCAGACCTGGCACTGTCTCTTACACAAAGGAGGTCTTTACAAATATTTTTAAAATGAATGAATAAGGGGTATCAAAATTTCTAGACCTAACTCAGAAAATAGAGGTGACTTTATCATTCCTGTGATGAGAAATCTTTCCCAAATTGTGCAATGTTTTTACTTTCCAAAATACTAGCAGGAAAGCCATTTTGGATTTGCAGTCTTCAATTTCCAGATGCGTTTACAATTCACCTCACCAGGGCAGGTCTACTTGATGTAAAGTAACCCAGGAAGAGTCTTGTTTGTATAGGAACAGCAATATCTATTAGCTTCTTCATGTCTTCCTTTTACAGGTTGGGAGAGTAGATTCCTTATTGATGTCAACCACCAGATTTCCCTCCATACTTTTTAGTCTTTTACTACTTTCTGTCATCAATTATAACTTCACTGCAGAAATTGTTTTATTTGCCTTGTGTTCATCAATGTTTAAAAAACTCTAAGGTGGTTTCACTTATGTGTGCATAGAAAAAAAGAAAGTAAAGGGCATTTGGGGACGAAAGTGTAAGGAAAGAATAAGAAAGAGTCTGAAAAGAATCCAGAGCTCAGACTAAATCTAAATGCTTTACCCTGAAGGCTGGAGCAGAATCAGGATTTAATATTAACAGATAATTTGTTCAGAGTCCTTTTCTTCCTTTTAGATTGAAAAAGATACAATGAAACAAGCTCAATGGATTTTTCCATTAATATTACTAAATACAATTTTAAATTAATAAATGCAAAGATTTTAAATGAAGTTTGATAGGTTTTACATGTGTGTAAATCCCTGCTACCATCCCTATCAAGATATAGAACATCTTTATTTGCTGAGAATTTTCCTGCATGTCCATTTTTTTAAAAATCTCCTCTCCCACTCTGCCCCGGTGGATCTTAATATTTGGAGCTCCACGGATTGTTTCTTAAAAACTGTTGAAAGCTGCAACAGACCTCTCCCCACTGGGACAGGGAACTGGGGGCTTGTTGATGAATCCGAGGTTAAGGATCCCAAGCAAGTTGTATTAATTCTTCTATTTATTCATTTAAAAATCTTTATTGAACACTGGCTGGGTGCTTTGGGATTGATGTTGGGTAAACAGTGGTAAAAAAAAAAATGACATCATTCTTTCATTCTTTCCTCCTTAATCTCATAGCAAGGGGAAAAGCTGTAAACAAGGAAACAAACCAATCAGACTGTAATAAATGCTGTGAGGGCAATAATCAATCTGAGTTTGGTGATAAAGAACAGGATGAAGAGACTATTTTATATATGCAGATGGAGTGTTCAAACCAATGTCATATTTCACGGATCTAGAAAAAATAACTCTATACTTCATTTGGAACCAGAAAAGAGCCCAAAAAGCCAAAACAATCTTAAGCAAAAAGAACAAATCTGGAGGCATCACATTACCAGACTTCAAACTGGACTACAGGGCTATAATAACCAAAACAGGATAGTATTGGCATAAAAATAGAGACATAGACCAATGGAACAGAACAGAGAACCCAGATATAAAACCATCTAACTACAGCCAACTGATCTTTGACAAAGCAGACAACACCACACACTGGGGAAAAGAATCCCTATTCAATAAATGGTACTGGGAAAATTGGATAGTCACATGCAGAAGAATAAAACAAGACCCCTATCTCTCACCACTCACAAAAAATAATTCAAGATGGATAAGGCATGAAACCATAAGAATTCTAGAAGAAAATGTAGGAAAAACTCTTCTAGATATCAGCCTAGGTAAAGAATTTATGACTAAGACCCCAATGGCAATTATAGCAACAACAAAAATAAATAAATGGGACTTGATTAAATTAAAAGGCTTCTGCACAACTAATGAAATAATCAGCAGACCAAATAGACAACCTACATAATGGGAGAAAATATTTCCAAACTATACATCCAATAAGGGGCTAATACCCAGAATCTATAAAGAACTCAAGCAAATCAGCAAGAAGAAAACAAACAACTCCATTAAAAAGTGGGCAAAAGACATGAACAGAAGCTTTTCAAAAGAAGATAGACAAATAGCCAAGAAACATATGAAAAAATGTTAAACGTCACTAATCATCAGCAAAATGCAGATTAAAAGCACAATGAGATATCACCTTACCCCTGTTAGAATGGCTTTTATTAAAAAGTCCAAAAACAATAAATGCTAGCATGGATGCAAAGAGAAAGGAAAACTTATACACTGTTGTGGGACTGCAAATTAGTACAACTGTTATGGAAAACAGTATGGAGATTCCTCAAAGAACTAAAAGCAGACCTACCAGCAATTTCACTACTGGGTATCTACACAGAGGAAAAGAAGTCATTTTATCAAAAAGACATCTGTACTCAAATGTTTATTATAGCACAATTCATAATTGCAAAGATGTGGAAAAAACCCAAGTGCCCATCAATTCCTGAGTGATTAACAAAATGTGGTATGTGTATACCATGGAGTACTACTCAGCCATACAAAAGGGTAAATTAATGCCTTTTGCAACAATTTGGATGGAACTGGAGACCATTATCCTAAGTGAAGTATCTAAAGAACAGAAAAGTAAACACCACATGTACTCACCACTAAATTGGGCCTAACCAATGAGCACACAGGTGCACAGAGGGAAGTAAAAGTCATTGGAAATCAAGTGAGAGGTGGAGGTGGTAAAGGGATGAGGGGATGGACAAAAATCTACCTAATGGGCACAATGAACAATATTTAGGTGATGGGCACACTTATAACCATGACTCCAACATTACAAAAGTAATCCGTGTAACCAGAAACATTTCTACCCCCTTAATATTTTGAAATAATAATAAAAAAGGAAGGCCTCTCTGGAGGTGACAGCATAGTGGGGACCTGAGAATGAAAGGAACCCAACCAGGCCAAGAGGTGGGGGAAAGTTTCATGCTACCCTAGCTGGATTATTCCCCTTCCCTCCCCCCACGCAAATTCTATTCTCCTAAAAGGCAGAATGTTAATTCTACCCATTTACAAAGCAGGCCAAGTACTAAAAGAAAATGTACATTTTCACAGAGCACTACTTTCAGTTCCCGAGAAGAGTTTTTCTGGTTCTCTATCGGTTGTGCAACAAGTCATCCCAAAAATCTAATGGTTTAGAACAAAAATAATGAAGTTATTATCACTCATGATTTTTGTGGCTTAGGAATTCAGGAAGGGTTTGGCTGGAGAGTGCTGGCTCAGTGTATCGCATGGAAGTTCAGTTGGGCTTGGCTAGAACTGGAAGAGCAAGATGTCTCTGTTAAAAAGTAAAAAAAATAACAGATGTTGGCACAGATGTGGAGAAAAGGGAACACTTATACATTGTTGGTGGGAATGTAAATTAGTACAACCTCTACGGAAAACAGTATGGAGATTCCTCAAAGAACTAAAAATAGAACTGCCATTTGATATAGTAATCCCACTACTGGGTATCTACCCAAGAGAAAAGAAATTATTCTATCAAAAAGATACCTGCACTCATATGTTTTTCACAACACTATTCACAATGGAAAAGATATAGGATCAACCTAAGTGTCCATCAACAGATGATTTGGATAAAGAAGATGTGGTATATACATATCATATGATTCAGCCATAAAGAAGAATGTGATCGTGTCTTTTGCAGCAACGTGGATGGAATGGAGGGCATCATTTTAAGTGAAACAACTCTGAATCAGAAAGTGAAATGCTGTATGTTTTCCCTTAAAAGTGAAAGCTAAATAATGTGTACACATGGACACAGAGTGTGGAATAATAGACATTGGAGACTCACAAGGGTGAGAGGATGGGGGGAGGCGAGGGATGAGAAATTACTTGATAGGTACAATGTACATTATTCAGATGATGGTTACACTAAAAGCCCAGACTTCACCACTATGTAATATACCCATGTAAGAAAACTGCCCTTGTACCCCTTAAGTTCATATAATATTTTTTTAAAAAAGACATCTCTTTTTTAAAAGGGATTCTCCGTGTAGTATCTGTGAATAAAGTACTTTGGGCTTCCTCACAGCATGGCAGTCTCAGGGTAGTTGAACTGCTTCCATGGTGGTTGAAGGCTTGAGAAGTGAATATTCTGGCAAGAAAAGCAGAAGCTAAATTGATTTTTATGACATAGAAAGTCACACAGTGTCACTTTCACCACGCCTTATTTGTCAAGCAGTCAAAGGTTTCGAGAAGAAGAGGTATACACTTGATGGGAGAGTAGCAAGATTCCAGAAGAGCATAAGGGATAGGAGATATCATGGCAATCATCTTTGGAAAGCACAATTGGCCATGAGTAGGATGGGAAGATGGATGAGAGGAGTGAGGAGATCCCAATGAGGGTAGGGATGGGAAATGGCTCCAAATAGATATGAAGGCAGGTGAGAGATGCAAGAGATGTGCACATTGATTCAGGAGGCTCAAGAGGAGAAGGGGAGAGTATCAGTTGGATATTTTCAGTCACCAATGAATAAATAAATAAATAAAACAGAGAGTGTGAGCAATACAACCCTGACTTAATTGGATTAAACAGCAGAAAGCATTTTCCTACATCACAGGAAGTTCAAAGGTAGATCACAGGTAGTTGATTCAGCAATGGCTTAACACTACCACTTGTACTCACTCAAGTTCTTTCCATAGCTCAGCTCTTCTATCTGCAACATTTCAGCCTTTCTGCAAGATGGCTTCCTTTATGCTCTCAAGGTGGCTACCACAGCTCTAGGCATTATATGCATATCTAGCATTGTCCAGAGAGAAATAGAAGCCACTTTTCTTTTCTTTTCAAGGTCTTTTTCTTTTTTTTGAGACATAGTCTCACTCTGTTGCCCGGGCTAGAGTGCCGTTGTGTCAGCCTAGCTCACAGCAACCTCAAACCCCTGGGCTCAAGCGATCCTTCTGCCTCAGCCTCCCAAGTAGCTGGGACTACAGGCATGCACCACCATGCCTGGCTAATTTTTTCTATTTTTGGTAGAGACAGGGTCTCCTTCTTACTTAGGCTGATCTTGAACTCCTGAGCTCAAATGATCAGCCCACCTCGGCTTTCAAGAGTGCTAGGGTTACAGGCGTGAGCCGCTGCACCCGGCCAAGGTCTTTTTCTTAAATGTGAAGGAATCCCACACAGACCTTCCATCATCTCTCATGGACCAGATCTGGGTCTCAAGCCTACCCCCCAACAGTCCCTGGCAGAGGGAATGAATGGATGGTCATGATTGACTTAGGACATCCTGCATCATCTGGGTTATGGGTGTGGAAGCAGGAGGAAGGGTCATTGATAATGAGAAAATGATAGGGCCAGTGGATTTGGGATCTTGATGAATTAAAATAATTGCTAAATTGAGAATATGGAAGTTGGAAGGACAGGACATAGAGATAGATGCTTGAAGTAAAGGCTGTGACAAGGACTAGGCCCTAGAATGTAGAATGTGACTGTGAAGTGGGAGGGTAAGATGGGTGAAGATAAAGATCACGGGGTTAAAAAGATTAAGCAACGAGGAAACCAAGAGAAACATGATTGTGGGGATATTAAAGACACCCAAAATGAGATAGGAATAACGGTAGAAAAATACCCTACTTGAATGGAAGAATAGCAGAAGTACTGAATGCTTTCCTATGAGACAATAACTTTTGTATGTCATAAGTGAAGACTTATATGGCCTATGGCAGTGCAAACTTAAAGGAAAATTTGATGAAATCAGAACTCAGCAGTCTGTAAGTGCTCCTTGACTCCAGTCTTCCACTCTACAGCAAGAGTAATTTATCTAAATCATCTATTTAATCATTTTACATCTTCTAAGGTCTTCTAATGCTCCTCAGTAACATCGGGTCAAAATATAAACTCTTAACTGTGACTTACAAGGCTCCTTAATGTATGATCCCCGCCACTATTTCTAGTTCAGGAGTTTTCTCCTAATTCTTGATTATACGTTCATATTGGAAAAGTATTTTTGAACATGCATTCCCAAAGTATATCTATTTGTATACTACCATATTAATAGATCATTTTATGATAAAATATGTACTACAATAGAAATAAAAAAATGACACAGGTAACTCACGTGAGCAGCTATGATATAGAAAGTCAGAAGAGACTGTTTTTGAAATTAACATATCCACAGTTATAATTAGAGACTTCAACACCAATCTTTCCAAAATTGATAGAACAACCAAACAGAAAATCACTAAAGATATAGAAGAATTCAACAACACCATCAAACAATACAACCTCATCAACATCCTCAGGACACTCCACCCAATAATAGCAAAATGCTCATTCTATTCAAGTGTCCAGAGAACATTTTCCAAGACAGATCATATCCTGAGCCATAAAACAAACCTCAATAAAGTTAAAAGATTTGAAATCATATAAAGTGTGTCCTCCAAGTACAACATAATCAAACTAGAAAACAATGACAGGAAGAAAACAGAAAAAGCTCCAAATGCTTGAAAATGAAATAATACACTTTTAAATAATCTGTAGGCCAAAGGGAAGTCTCAATGGAAATTTAAAATATATATATATATATAAAATGAAATGAAAATGAAAATACAACATATCACAATTTGTGGAACAAAACTTAAGCAACACAGAAAGGCAAATTTATAGTACTAAATGCAGACACTAGAAAAGACATAGAATCCCAAATTAATAACCTAAGCTCCCACCTCAAGGAATTAGAAAAAGAAAGGCAAAATGAGCCTAAACCAAGCAGAAAGAAGGAAATAATAAAGAGTAGAAACCAACAACATTAGAAACAGAAACAATAAAGAAAATAAATGAAATAAAAAAATAATTCTCTGAAAAGATTAATAAAATGAACAAAATTGCATACAGCAAGACTGATAAAGAGCGAAGACACAAATTACCAATATCAGCAATGAAACAGGAGATATTGTAGACTCTGTATACATCAAAAGAATAAAAAGGGAAAATTACAAACAATTGTACACATATGTATTTGCTATGGTTTCAGTGTTCCCACCAAAACTTATGTAGAAATTTAATTGTCATTGTAAAAATGTTGGGAGGTGGTGTTTTTAAGAAGTGTTTAGATCAAGATAGATTCATGTTCTTACCATGGGACTGGGTTAGTTCGAGGGAATGGATAGTTCCTGAGAAAGTGGATTGTTATGAAGCCAGGTTGCTGCCTATGCTTTAGCCCTTTGGCACATCCAATTCCCCTTTCACCATGTTATGATTCAGTGCAAGGCCCTCACCAGAAGCCAAGCAGATGTCAGTGCTATGCTTCTTGGACTTCCCAGCCTCCAGCACCGTGAGCCAAATAAACCTCTTGTCTTTATAACCCAGTCTCGGTAATTCTGTTATAGCAACACAGAATGGACTTAGACAACATTTGACAACTGAGATAAAACGGACGTCCTCCTTGAAAAATACTGTCTACCACCACTCACCCAATATGAAATCGATAATTTGAATATCCCCATAACTATCAAGGCAATCGAATTTATAATTTAAAAACTACAAAAAACAAAACACTTCAAGCCCAGATGGTTTCACTGTAGAATTCTTCCAAATGTTTAAAGAATGAAAATCAATCTTATATCCTATTTTTCAGAAATGGAAGAGAAAGAAATATACTTATTTTGTGAAGATAGCATAACCAGAACCAGATAAAGAGCATTAAACAATGAAAGCTATAGACCGATATTTCTCATAAATATAGACACAAAAATTCTTAACAAAATATTAGCAAATAGAATTCAGCAGTATATAAAAAGAATTACACACCATGACCAAGTGGGGTATATTTCAGTTATATAAGGCTGGCTCAATATTTGAAAATTAATTAATATAATAAATTTAACAGGCTAAAAAAGAAAAACCACATAACCCTGCCAATTACTACAGTATCAAAGTCTGTGTCATTCATGACAACACTCTCAGAAAAATAGGAATAGAGGAGTACTTCCTCAACTTGATAAAGAGCACCTAAAAAATGCTAACATTACACTTGAGAGTGGAAGACTGAATGCTTTCCTCTCAAGATCAGGAAAAAGGCAAGGATGTTCTTACTGTTTTTATTCAACACAATGTTAGAAGTTCTAGTCAGTGCCATAAGAAAAGAAAATAACACAAAAGTCATACAAATTAGAAAGGAAGAAATAAAAATTTTCCAATATGCTAATGACACGATTTTTTTACATAGAAAATTCCATGGAATCTATGACCAAAAAAAAAATTCCTGGAACTAATAAGTGAGATCAGCCAGTTCACAGGATAAAAGATAAACATACAAAAACCAATTATAGATCTATATACTATCAATGAACATGTGAACAACAAAACTAAAAATGCAATGTCAGTTATAATAGATTATAAAAAAAGTAAATGCTTAGGTGTAAATCAAACCAGACATGAGCAGGACCTGCATGATAAAATTTATACAATACTGATGAAAGAAATCAAATAACTAAAGATACCATGCTCATGAATTGAAGACTCAACATAATAAAAATATCAATTCTTCTTAAACTGATATACAGATTTAATACAATTTCTATCAAAAATCCAGCAACATATTTGTAGATATAAGCAAGATCATTCTAAAATTTATATGGAAAATAAAGAAATTAAATTGATTTTGAAAAATAAGAAGAAAATGGGAAAAATCAGTGTACCATATTTTAAGACTTACTAGATAGCTACAGTAATCAAGAACGTGCAATAATGGCATAAGGATAGACACATAGATCAATGAAACAGTATAGAAAACTCAGAGATAGACTCACACAAACATGTTCAGCTGACTTTTGACAAAGGTGCAAAAGCAAATCAATGGGGAAAAAGAACTTTTCAACAAATGGTGCTGGAGCAATTGGACATACATTGGCAAAAATTAACCTCAACCTAAGTTTCACCTTTTAAACCAAAGTTAGCTCAACATTGAGTATGGAATTAAATGTAAAACTATACAACTCTTAGAAAATAAGCATAGGAGAAAATTGTTGGGATCTGTGGGTAAGAAAAGAGTTCTTAGACTAGATACCAAAAAACATATCCATAAGAGGAAGAATTGATTAATTTGACATTATGAAAATTAAAAACTTTTGCTCTGTGAAAAACTCTGATTAGAGGATAAAGAGACCAGATAATAATTGGAGAACATATTTGCAAACCATGTGTCTGACAAAGGAATAGCATCTAGAATATATAAAGAACTCTCAAAACTTAATATTAAAAAAAGCATACAATCCAATTAGAACACGGGCAAAATATATGAAGAAACATTTCACTGAAGATGGAAAATTAAGCACATGAAAATATGCTCATTAGCCATTAGGACAGTACAAATTAAAACCACAGAGAGATGCCTCAAGATAAAATAAAGAATAGCAACAATACCAAATGCTTGTGAGGATGCAGAGAAATAGGATCATTGATATATTTTTGGTGAGAATAAAAAAGCATGCAATCACTTGTGAAAATTTTTTAACAAACTAAGCATGCAACTACCATACAACCCAGAAATTTACTCCTGGGCATGTATCCCAGAGAAATGAATCCTTATGCTTCACACGAAAACCTGTACATGAATGCTTAGAGGAACTTTATTTGCAACACCCCCAAACTGGAAACAACTCAGATAGCTTCAATTGGTGAGTGCTTAAACACAGAGTGGTACATTCGTGTGAAGAAATAGTCCTCAGCAACAAAAAGGCACAAACTACTGATACAGAGAATTATGATGAGTGGAAAAAGCCAATCCCAAAAGATTACATACTGTATGATGCCATTCATATAATATCCTTGAAATGGCTAAATTACACAAATGAAGATCAGATTAGTGGTTATCAGCAGTTAAGGAGAGGGTAGGGTCGAAGGGAAACAGATATGATTACAAAAGTGAAACATGAGGAATTTCTGTGATGATGAGACAATTTGTATTTTCACTGTATCAACGTTAAGATCCTGGTTGTGATATTGTACTATAGTTTTAGAAAATGCTACCATTACAGGGAAATGGGGAAATGGTGCTCAGGGTCTTTCTGGCTTGTTTTCTACAACTGCATGCCAATCTACAATTATCTCAAAACAGAAAGTTTAACTTGAAGAATTAACATAGTTCAATCTCCAAAACTATTATGTAAGTAAACGTGAAGCAGGATAAACACAAAGAAAACCATGTAGTCATATCATAGTCAGCTGTTTGGATGAAAATATGAGAGTAAGAATGAATCTTAAAATTAGCCAGAGGAAAAAAGATCCATACATATTATCACAATATAAATCACACTTAAATTCTTACCAGAGATACGTAAGCCTACAAACAACTGAATGGTATCATTTACGTGGTGAAAGAAAAAGAATCTGCCAACATGGAATTCTGTACAGAGCAAAACTATCTTATGAAAGAAAGTTTTGCCGTCTTGTAACGGTGATGTGATAGGCAGAATTCTAAAATGAGCCCCATAATCTATCTCCTGGTGTTATGCTTTGTATTATCTCCTACCATTGAGTGCCCAGGGATGACGCTAGCTGCTAAGGAGTCAGGGTACTAATGTGTAGAAGAAATCATGGGTAGGCAGGATTTTAAGTTGACACCCAATGAACCACACCCTGTCTAATCTTCTGTCCTTGAGTAGGAATGAAATCTATGACTTTTTTCTAACCAATAGATAATGGCAAAGGTGATGGGATTTCCCTCCCAAAATTAGATTGCTGTGTACGTGTGTGTGCATATATTTGTACATATACATATATGTGTTTACATACATATCTCTCTATATATAACTTTGTCTATCCATATCTGTTTCCCTCTCACTGTCTTTAAGGAAAACAAGCTGCAACATTGTGAACTGCCTGCGGAGAGTACTGCATGGCAGCAAACTGCCTATGGCCTCCAAAAAATAGCCACCTCGGTCCTACAACCTCAGGGAACTGATTCTACCAACAATTACATAAGTTTGAAAGGAGATCCTAAGCTACACAAAGAAACATAGACCAACAAACACCTCAACTGCAGCTTTGTGGGGCCCTGAGCAGAGAACCCAAGTAAGCCATGCCCAAATTCCTAAAACACAGAAACTCTGAGATTAAAAAATGTGTGTGTGTGTGTGTGTGTGTGTGTGTGTGTGTTTTATCCTGCATAGTGTGGTGGTTTGTTAACTAATAGGTAACTAAGGTAACTAATAGGTAATAGGTAACTAATGCAGATGGGGAAACTTGATTGGAATAACCTTCCTTCAGATACCAATTATAAAACCTAGACAAAATATTCTTTAAAAATCACCATAAAACCAGTTAAATTTATTTTAAAACACTGATCTCTACATAGTATAATCTCTGACCACAATGATATTTAATATGAAATTAATACCAATAAAACATTGAGAAAAACATTGGTATTTATTAATACTGATAAAACATTGCTTTCTATTTGGAGAATTTAGGTGTGATTCATATTGTGATAATAGATATGGATCTTTTTTCCCCTGGCTAATTTTAATTTTGGAAATTACACAATGTATTTCTAAATGATACATGAGTCAACAAATAAATCAAAAGTGAAATTAGAAAATACTTTCAACTAAATGAGGTTAGAATGTAACGCATCAAAAACTATGGGAAGTAATTTGCAGCAAAATTATACCTAAAATTTTTATATAAGAAGGTAAAATTTCAAAATCTATTATGTAATTTTCAAACTTCAAAAGCTAGAAAAAGAGGACCAAATCAAGTCCTAAGAGAAAGTAGAAGAATAGAAAGTTCATAGTAGAAATTTTTTTAAAAATGTACTAGGAAGAATAACAAAAATTTTTTTAAATCAAAAATTTTTTTTTATAAAAAGGTTAATAAAATTAGTAACCCCCTAAGAATACTCATCAATAACAAAGAAAAATATGTCTCCAGTCTGTTATGGAAGAGAAGAGATCACTAAAGATCCTACACACATGAAAATGACAATAAGGGAATATTTTGAGCATCATAATTTTAATACATGGAGCAACATAGATGAAATACATGACTCCCTTAGAAAATACAACTTAACAAAATTAACAAAAGAAAACTACAATATCTAAATAGACTCATATTTATTAAATTAATTGAATTTGTTATGAAAAACCTTTTCACACAGAAATATTCAGGTGCAGCTGAATTCTATCAAACAAAATAAAATATTTTTTAAAGTTACTATTTTTTAACTTACTTATTTTATGATAACAGAATTTTGCTGATGCAGAAACCTGACAAAAACTTTACAAGAAAAAATACATATATTAATATCCCTTATAAAAACAGATGCTAACATACTTAGAAAATATTAGAAAATAAAATATAGCAATGTATTAAAGGAATAATACATCATTATGAGGTGAGGTTTATCTTAGTTTAGCAATATGGTTTAACATTTGAAAATCAATCAAAGTAACTCACCATCTTCACAGAATAAAAAAAAAACCAACTCAACTAAATGGTCAACTCCATAAATGCATAAAATTCTATATCCATTCTTAATAATAACTCTTGGGAAAACTAGGATCAGAAGGAAAATTGCTCCATCTGATTAATGGCAACTGTGGAAAGCCTAGAGTTAGCGTCATATTTAGTAGTGAAATATTAAACCATTTTGCCATAAGAGCAAAAGCAAAGCAAGGTTATCCATCCTCACCACTTCTATTCAACACTGTACTAGAGGCTCTAGCCTATTCAATATGGCAAGAAACATGATTGAACATTATGAAGTAAAATTTTTCTATTTGCAAATAATATTATTATTGTATAGAAAATCATAAAGGACCAATTCCTCTCTCCCTCAAAACATTTACAGGAATGAATAAGTGAGTTTAGCAAGATTCTAGGACACATCAAGGTCAATATCCAATTATTAATTATAGTTCTATGTACTACCAGCAAACAGTTGGAAAACAAAACAGAACAAAATTTAATTTCATTTACAACTGTGTCATAAATACTTAAGAAGGAAAACTAGGAACAAACTTAATCAAAAATAGGCAAGAACTTTATTCTAAAAACTACAACTCTCCAGAGAGAAATTTTAAAAGACCTAAATACATGAGAGATATGCACTCTTTATGGTTAAAAAGACTTGACCATAACATCTGTTAAGATGTTGATCCTTCCCAATTTAATTCAACACCATCTAAATCATAATCCCCACCAGGTTTTTAAATAGAAATTTGTGGGCTGTGTCAAAAATTTATATGGAAATGTAAAGGACCTAGAGTAACCAAATCAACCCTTAAAAACAAGACTAAAGCGACAGGCCTTATACCATGTGACTTTAAGACCTACCGTAATGCTAAATCACCTAGAGAGTATGGTATTTGCGTCAGGATAGATGAATAGATCAATGGAACAAAATTTAGTCCAGAAATAAATCCTTTTATATGGTCAATTGATTTTCATCAAAGGTGCAAAGCAATCCAATGGGGAAAGGAAAGTCCATTTAACAAATGGCTCTGGAACTGATAGCTACCCATATAAGAAAAAAAAAAAAAAAGAAAGCCTAGATTCTTACCTCATGCTATACACAAAATTAATTTGATACAGATTATAGACCTAAACATAAAAGCCAAAAATGTATAAATCTACTAGAAAACAGAGAAAATCTTCACAACCTTGTGATAAGCAAAGATTTCTTAGAGTAGAGACAGAAATCACAAACCATCAAAGAAAAAAATAAGAAATTATACTTCATCAAAATAAAAATTTTTTATTCATCAGAAGATATCATTAAATAAATAGTCAAGACACAGATGGGCAAAATATACCTCTGTGTGTGTATGTGTGTGTGTATTATATAGATGTTATACATATAGTCTTCCCTCGGTTCCAGGCCCCCGCTCCAACAACTACCACAGATACTGAAATCTGAGGATGCTCCAGTCCCTTAAAAAAGTGGCAAAGTATTTTCATATAACCTATATATTATCCTCCTGTATACTTTAAATCATCCCTAGATTACTTATAATACCTTGTATAATGTAAATGCAACACAAATGTATAATGCAGTTGTTATACTGTCTTGCTTAGGAAATAGTGACAAGGAAAAAAATCTGTGCATGTTCAGCAATAGTGTTTTTTAAAAACATTTTTAATCTTAAAATTGAGTAGTATTCCATTGTAAACATATACCAAATTTTAATAATCCACTCACGAATTAATGGGCACTCCACTTATATTATCCTGGATTGAGCTCGAGCCCATTATTCGAAGTGAGATGACACAAGACTGGAAGAATGGGCCCCACTTGTACTCACCATCAAATTGATACTGACTGATTAACACTACAATGCTCAAATGGTGGTGGTGTCCACCAGGGATTCAGGGGTTGGGTGGGTAGACCGACAGTTGAGGGATGTGGAGAGCATGGTGATGGGGAGGGGCATGCTTGAAATGTAGTTGGGGATGGGAATTAGGGGACTTAATAGGGGGAAGGAAATCTTCCAAAACTGATTTATGTGAATAGCTGTACAACTTTGTAAATTCACTAAAAATCATTTAATTGTTCACTTAAAATGGAGTAATGGCATGCAATATAAATTATACTTCAATAAATTTGTCAAAAAAAAAAGAAAATAGAAAACAAAAATATTTTTAATCCATAGTTGGTTAAATCCATAAATGGAGAGCCCACAGATACAAAGGGTCAATACTTGATAAAGGAATCCTATTCAGAATATGTAAACTCAAAATAATGAAAAAAATTTTTTTAAATGAGTAAAAGATTTGAACAAACACTTCACCAAAAAGGATATACGAATGACCACTAGGCATGTGAAAAAATGCTCAACTGATATTAGGAAACACATACATGTAAATCGAAATTATAATGAGATACTACTACACAAAATTGGCTAAAATTAAACAGACTGATAACATGAAAGGATGAAGATGAAAGTGAGGATGAAAATAAACTGAAAAACTCAAACATTTCTGCTGTCAATGTAAAGTGCTAGAACCACTTATAAAGTTAAAAATTCATCTATTTATTGCTCTAGCAATTCCACTCCTGGGTGTTTATACAATAGAAATAAAACCAAATGCCCACTTAAACTTATAAAAAATGTTCATAGCAGCCTTATTCGTAATTGCTAAGACCTTGAAACAACCCAATGTCCATCAATAGGAGAATAAATTTAAAACTTGGGGTAAACTTATACATGAAACACAATTTAGCAATAAAAAGAAATAAACTACTGATACAAACAACACAGATGAATTTTATAGACATTATGTTGAGCACAAAAAGTCAGGTGCCCATACACACACACACACACACACACACACAAAGACACACTTTGCACAATATGCAAAGTGCAAGAAAAGACAAAAACAATCTATGGCAATAGAAGTCAGAAAATAGTTGATTTAAGGTGGGGAGAATTGACTCAAAGGGAACATAAATAAGGAAACTTTCTGCGTTGATGAAAATATCCTATATTTTGCTTGGAGTGGTTATTACATTATCATATACAATTGTTCAAAACTAACTGAACCAAGCAGTAATGATCTGTATAATTTACTGTCTGTAAATGATACCTGAGTTAAAAAAAAGCTAAAATAAGTTAAAAATTTTTGATGAATAATATTTTATATTTTCTCCAAAGTAATGTTTGGGGAAACATTAGCCATTGGTTTGCTGACAGCTTAAGCATAATCTGTTTGGAATTGCTAACAGTAATTGAAGAAATTTTATTTTTCAAATTTCTTGCTGATTGTAATTTTATCTCCACCCCTCCCCCTTGTCGGATCTGAATAGATTGTTATCATTTTTTAGGAGGAGGTGAAATACTAGCTCTGTCTTCTTGGTTTTCTTTTCTTTCGTAGTATCATCTTTAGCATAAGTTAGTGGGGCGTTTTGTTTTGTTTTGTTTTACAGGAACCTTTCCAAGTGGCTTGTCCATTTCGTGAAGGTTAGCTTAGTTAAAGCAGCTATAATACAACTGGACACAGGAAACCCTCAGTGAATCGGGATCTGGTAAAAACAACAAATAAATGAGGGTCTCGTTAAGCTTTTCATGCTGTGGAACCCTTGATTTCCCCACTGGGACATTTTCCTAGTGTCAGTGACAGTTAGATCCCCTTCCTGCCTGGTACCTACTGAGGACTCTCGTACTAATCAGTATATTAAAAATTAGCAAAGCTTATCTTATTCTTATAAAAAACAAATATACATCAGGTCTCTGCCTATACCCAGTGGGCCATCTATGTGCCCACCTTGGTACCCTGCTTTGTCTTCTCACTTACCCTCTTCTTCATTATTTCTTGTCCTTTAGATCTTAGATGTCACTTTTCTGGTGCGTTTCTCTGACTCTTTAGAACTGAGTTAGGTGCCTCATGACCTTTGCACAAGAGAGCAAACCATTCTTTGATTTAGACGACAGAGTAAATACACTCCTCAAAATCTTCTTTCCTTATTTATTCACCAAATTGATATTGCTAATTATGTTCTAGGTACTGTCATAGATGCTGGAGATTAAATAGTGAAGCAAACAAATATCCCTCTGTCCTCATGGCATTAAATTTCTGGTGGAGCAAAAAATTAAGAAAATAAGTGACTTGGTGATAATTATAAAGGAGAAAAAACAAAGCAAGGCAAGAGGGTATAACGTATCGGGAGGTGCAGAGTTGGCAATTAGCATCTAGTAACTGAGGAGAACCTCACTCACAATGTGACCTTGAGCCAAGACTAGAAGAAACCCATGTGAATCTCTGTAGGAGAATTGGTCCAAGAAGAGAAAGGATCAGTTCTGCTGAGGGAGAGAGAGCAGAAGCAGGGAGAGAAGTGGGCAAATACAAGATCTTTTACAGAGTCAAGGGTTCCTATTTGACATGATAAATATGAACTACTGGGTATATAGTGCTCACACATTTCAAACTTGGGGGCACTAGGTCTCAGAGCATTCAGCAAGCTGCTGTAGTAGACTGTGTATGCTGCCCCTTGGCAATGTGATTTTTTAACACCTCTCATCAAGACTAGGAGTCTATTTGTCCACCCCTTGAATGTGGGCTTAGATGTGTGATTTGCTTCGGCCACAGAGGACATTAGCAAATGTGACACAGTGGAGACTTGGAAAGTCTTCTTGACAGTCTCACGACTACAGCTTTGGGGATAAGCTGGAGCTAGCCTGCTGGGTGATGAGAGGCATGTGGCCAAGTCATTCCAGCTGATATCATTCCAATCACCAGACACGTGAGTGAGGCCACCTTGGACCATCCAACCTTGTTAGAGCCAGCCCAGATCAGAATGTGAGAAATAAAATTTAAAAAAAATTTAATGTTTATGTCATATAAACAAAACCTAATTGATGTGCTTGCCCCAGATCCAGAGGGGATGAGTGGGCAAGTCAGGACCTGTGCCTTTCTTCTCCTAAGTTCACTGCTTTTCCACTATTCCAAGACTAGTCTGTTCTTATACCAGTAGATTCAGGAGCAGGAGCACTCTGCGGCCACGGCTGCCAGGCTGCTATCTTAAAGCAAGCCGCACAAAAACCCACTCCATCTGTTAACGTGCAACCTGCCCCCTCTCCTCACCCTCCCTCCCTCCCTCCGTCTCCCTGTCTCTTTCTCTTTCTTTCTCCTTCTCTCTCTCTCTTACTCTCTCTCTCCTTGATGAGACAATGTTGCTGTAAAAGCAACCAACAGAAATCCAATTCAATCTCTGGGGAAATTTATAGAAAAAAAAAATCTTGCTATGCCAGTGCTTTTTCCATGGCAATATGAAGCATATGGGATCTCAGAAGAAGCATCTTTCACAATATGTTGCATTGCAGTGCAGGAATTGGCATTTTCTCCAATTCCTCAAAGCATAGTTAAGAGCAAAATAAATGTAAAGATGTGAGGTCCGGGCTACTGCTGACATGCTCTCCCTTTCAAAGCATTCTACTGGTTTAAGGAAAAACAAAAGCAAAAGCAAAAAACAGAAACCAAAGCCCTTAAATACAGAGGAATTTCAGTCCCAGAAATCTCTCAGCCAAAACCCAAACCCAAAGAATATTAAAAGTTGTAAATAAGGTCAAGGAGTTCAGCCACTGCACCCCAGATTAAATATAGATCCTGAAGGAGAACATTCTAGAACCCTAGATAGAATGGGAAGAAGGGCATACAACTACCCAGCCTGGCTTAAAAAATAAGGAGTCCAGAGCTCTAGCTGTCTCACTGCATGACTTTGGACAACTCATGCTATAACCAGAGAGGAATGACCCACTAAAGTCCTCATTAATCATGAACACTTTAGCACAGGACTCATTATTCAGAAGTAGGGGTGAGCAGGCTCCAGATCATCAATGGGTTCTGGACACAATACCCCAAAGCATGGCACTTAGGCATTTGGAAAAAGAGCAGAAGCAGGAAGGTCTCTCTGACCTTCACCTGTCCTCCTCCGCTGAAACAGAATTCTCTGACCTTCCTTTGAAGTTGTCCCAACACCCTCCTGTGAGAGGTGCCCTCCCTCTTCTTGAAGGAAAGGAACATCGTCATCTCTGAAATAACAAGGACACAGAGAAAAATCTGAAGAAACATGCCTTGCTAAGTTCCCCCAATTTATTACAATTAGTTCATTCTCCCTCTGTCCAGTTATATTTCTCCACGACTGTCTACTCTTCATCATACCTAAGCATAACAATACACAGGGTTTCCCCATTTCTTTGGAACTTCATTTCTGGAGGCTCCTGTGTCACATAAAACTTATTAAATGAATCCGTATGCTTTTCTCTTGTTGATCTGTCTTTTGTTACAGGGGCCTCAGCCACGAACCTAGTGAGGGTGAGGAAAGAAATTTTTCCTCCCCTACCCTAGTAAGAGTCTGGTGGCCACTGACAACAGAAGCAACCAGATATCTGGAGTTAGCCAGGCAACAAAGGGAGTGTGCTCCATGTTTGGAGTTTAGATGCCGAAAAGGAAGAGAAGGACAGTGGAATGTGAGGGGAACTTTACTGCAGCTTGTGCCATCAGCAGTGGGTGACTCCCACTGGATCCACACCCATGGTGCCAGGTGCTTTTACACATGTCATTTAATTAAGCCTGAGCACAGCACGGGGTTGGGGGGAGAGTGGGTACAACAGTCCCTGCACTAGTGATGAGGAAACTGAGACAAAGGTACTGTGTGACTTACCTCAATCCCAGAGTCAGTAAGTGACAGAGCTTAGATTTAAACCCGGGTCTGTGGGTCTCTGAACCCCACACTTTTATCATTTTAATATTCTTGGAATATAAGACTTGAGAGTAATGGCTATGAACATATTCTGAAATATCATGGAACAGATAACATGGTACTCTCTTGCAGAAAAATAAATAGGATTTAATTACCTAAAGAGATTCCTTCTCTTCTTGCTGTGGTAGGTATATTTGATATAAGTTTTACATGGCACAGGAGTTTTCCTAAGAAAATGAAGACCAAGAAAATGAAGTGTACTTTCATGCTAAGTTTGATGAAGATTGGACATTTGTGAAGACATGTAACTGGACAAAGAGGATTTGGTCTAGTGGTAATAAACTTGGTGGCATTGGGGGGACAGTGCTTAGCATGGCCTGTTTGTTCAGATGCTTCTGTGTCCCTGTGTCTTCAGAGATAAGGATGTTCCTTTCCTTCAGGTATAACGAATAAGGGTCTTAGGACCTGCTTTGTGGGGAACCCGGGCGAGGGGAACGTGACAGTGGCCTTCCTGCCTCTGCTGCTTTCTCCAATGCCAAGCTGCCATATTTTGCAGTAGCATGTGCTCAACCCTGTTACTTCCTCCAATTGAGTCTCACGTGGCTTGTATTTCCTCTTTTAATTCCGGTTATTGAGAGTAGGAGAAGCAAAACAGTAGTGCCTGGGAGTGCAAGGGCCCATACCGTTAGAGCCTGCTTAGGTCATCTCAGTACTAAACACCTCAGTAAGTCACTGAGCATGCCACCTCACTGTCTCCCAGGGACCTGCAAGATCAACCCTCAGGCCTCTATGTCAGAAGAGAGAAAAAGTCCAGAAATAGCTCTAGGATTGGAAATAATTTTTTAAAAAGAATCCTGTCCCTGGTTTAATCAAATTTATTCTCCTAATATTTTTTTTTCAGAAAAATGATGATTTTATTGACTAACAACCCACTAAGCAAATTAAAATTTACTCTGTCAATAATTTTTCATTCTTACCTACCACCCTTTTTCTTGCATGATCCTCAATTTTGTTTTACTATTCTCTTGCTTCTCTTATGGCATTTCTATATGTTTATGAATCCATAAACGACCAACACATTGTTTAAGATCCTAATGAAAAAAATAAAAACAATAGAAACATGGGCCCCCACTTCCTTTTTGTCACTCTTGCCAATTTCATCTTGCGCTTCCTGGCTTCTTATTTGCAGAAGACCTTCAGAGAAGGGGTTGGGATTCACATTCCTGGCACACCCAGATGTGCCAAAGGTGCTAATTAATTTCCAAATAAGCAAAGAAGTGTTTTTGCACACCCACCAACCACCTTCAGAGATGCAATTCTTATTTTAATTAATATTTGAAATTAGATCATTTAATTCCACTTATGCGTGTGTTTGTGTCTGGATGTTTTACACACTTCAAATTAAATTAATATCAACAGAAACATTGCTTGAACTGGAAAGCCAAGAATCTTCCCAATCAAAAATAGTTACTCAATTTGTATGCCCTAGGTGGGACCCACACACAGGATGACCAGTGGGATAAAAGCCACTTGGCGGTCACTGGAGCCCAGTCTGGGTGTAGAGAGCATTCCCCACCACGTGTCAGGCTGCTTGTTTGGTGCTGGTGAGGTGGGGAGGGTAGAGAATTGGTAGAGGAGGAGGCGCCTGCCATGGGTTTCTGGAAGAGATAAGCATATAAATATCACACAAGGTTGGAGGAAAGTCCCAAGAAAGGGTTTATGAGAGGGTTTAGGAGAAAAAGAAATACGGTGAATCTCAGCCCCACCACTCACTAGACCTGTGACTCCAGTCGCCTCACTCTCCCCCAGGTTCGGTTTCCTCCTTCTGACGTGGGGGCTGACGGTGTCTCCCTTGGCAGGAGCATTGGAGGAGAAAATAAGATCACGCTGTCACCCAAACTCACTTTTTCATAAGGATCATTTAGAGGAGACTGTCCAAGTATAGCTGCTCAGGCCCCTTCCATGCACCTTCTGGGCTGGGACTCTGTGCTTCCAGAAGCATCCCAGCAGGGGACAGCAAGGGACGCGGCTGGGGCTTCCTCTCAAGTCCCTTCACCCAGTTCCACCCTCATCACTCCAAATCCAAATCCATTATTTTATTTATTTTTATTTTTAACCCTTCATTATGAAATCATTTTAGGCTTACACAAAGTTGTAAAAATAGTGTGATGAGTCACCTTACACCCTTCACTCAGCTTCCCCAAATATTAACATTTTTATCTAACCACAATACAGCGATCAAGATCAGGACATTAACGGATACAACAGCTTTAACACACAGACCTCAGTTAAATCTCACCCATGCTCCCACTAATGTTCTTTTTCTGGTCAAGGATCCAACCAAGGCAAATACAAATCAACTAAGGATGGCGTGCTTGCTAGGCGAAGGCCTTACCTAGACGATCCCTCTACTTCCCCCAGCCCCTTTGCACATCAAGGCTCCAGAGCTGCCATCACACTTCACATGACCGTATGATCAGGAGATTGAAGTTAGCATTGAGGTAAGGATTTGTTATGCTCTTGGAGCATGTTAGTAAAATCAGTAGGGGCTAACACAAACCCAAAAATTCACATTCATGTGTAAGGAATGCAGAGTGATGAAAAGTGGATTGAAGTTTAGTTCCCAAGAGCGTGAACAGAAGCCGCAAGCTCTTGTCCTTGTCCTTCCCCTTGAGCAAGGCCATCCCCAGCCATATAATACTTGGCCCAACCCTACCTATCAGTCAAGGTCCATTAAATGAGATGATGCACGCAAAGGATTTAGTCCAAGGAGCGCAGTGACTGTGGGTTATAATTTGCTGTTACTCTTTCCAAAGCCACTGTCTTCTTGAAACTTCTGATTCAATGCATGAAGTGTGGTAGTCCCATTTTCTAACCCCCTCCCTGCTCTTTGAGTCTCTCCTGCAGCTCTAATGAACACATTCTGATTTATATTATAGTTATCTGTGAGCTTATCTTACACCCCTACTAAACTGTAAATTCTGATCCTTTTATCCCCTGTGGAGGCTTCCCGGGCACTGTGCAGAATCCTCTGCCAGTGGCTGGCCTCCCAAATGCACTATAGCATCCAGCCTGCAGGTCCTCTGATGTAATTTATCACAAAACACTCCAGGCTTTAACGTGTCTTAAGCATCTCCATATAAAAGCTGCCACTGTGGTCGATGGGAGGAACACCTGTTCTAAACCCGGACTCTTATGAGAGTCAAGTTTCTATCTCCTCTTCAGGAAAAAGGAACACGCCCCCTTTCAACCAGGCCACTAATTTGCTAATGAGGACTTGAGAGCAAGGTCTGTATTTTGGGTGCCTCATCCTGGGGCTGACAAGTTGCCTTTAGGTAAAAGAGACACAAAGAAAGTTTAAGGAGGTTGATGATGCTTCCTAGCACTCTGGTTCTTCAGATCTTCAAAGCACTTTACACAATCAACTGATGAACACTTCATCACACAGCATGTTGCCTTCCCCAGGAATTGGAAGGCTCTGGGCTTCAATCCTGCAGCTAGAGACTTGAAAGGGGCTGGGTAATTTGCAGTAAACAATTGCATTTATGATTGTGACTCTTAAAAGAGAGACAATCAAATCTCTTGCATTTCTCCCTAAACAAGTCCTTGCTGGCTGTTTGTTGACTGACTGGATCATGCTAAAGGCAGGTCATAAAAGAGGTCCTACCTCTGTCCACCCCATTCCCCAGGTCTAATCAATACGGCACAAGCTAAGTTCATCCTAGGAATTTCTTTTCAGTGCCACAGTAGGTCATTTAATGTAAAACAATTAGGTTATAAGTCCCTTATAGAAATCTGATGAAAGCTATGACCCTGGTTCCTAGAAAAATGCTAACTTCACGTAAATACACTGCAAACATTTGCGTGACTTTTCAGAGTTCCCCTGAAATGCAAATTAAGACTCTGTTGTCAGTATTGGTTGGAGGTGACAAATTTTAAAGAGATCCTCTATGTCCGAGTTTGGGAGCAACAATTTATTCTTTCAAGAATACTTTGTTTCATTGGTTTGAAAGCAAAACTTAGGGGTGCAGTTGCCCTTTTCATATTAGGCACCAAGAACATTTTTAACTGTTATATGAATACGTTTCTTTTAAAAAACATTAAACAAAATAGTGTGCTTTCTGATTGCTGCCATTTGCAGGAACCATAGAGACTTGTTTTTCTTCTTCTAAGGCTCATTTAATGTCATATTCTCATATTTGGGAAAATAGGAAACAAACTGCCTGTCTCCTCAGCGAGTGTGACTAGGGAAGACTTTTCTGAAAACCTGCTTGGCAGCATAGACAGTGATGTTAACTAAATCCTCCATAAATACTCCTCAACACAGTCAAACAAATCATGTTAGGACGCCCTGATACGAAAAGCCTAATTCCCTACCTCAATGAATGTCAGGAAGCAGTAGTTTGTGGACAGCCAGATGGAAAAGAGCCTCACTTTCTAGGGAAAAAAATGAGCATTTTGAGAAAGAGGCTGGGAGGGAAGGGGGGAAGAGATCAAAAAGGAGTTTGAAGCCCACTGAGAGTGACCCTCCAAAAACAATAGCTTGCATTTCAATGGTCAGCCTTGAAATGCAGAAATCTAAGATTCCTTCTGCAAATAGCTGTGGCATTCACAAATGCCTAAATCTTAAAGAAGCTTAGGTAGGGTTTGTTTTCCCTGAACACAATATCACTAACACCTGCACCAGGAGGTGGGTCCTCACTTCCTGATGATGTTTTTTTGGTGCAAAAAAAAGAAATTAGCAAGCTTGGGGCCAAGGAAATTTCACACATAAAAGTCAAGGATAAAAGTTTTTCCACATTTCTCACCAATGGATGGGCAAATTTTTAAAAGTTTTAAAAGTAGAGCCTTTATTAAAGGGCATGGTACTTATATAAGCATTTTTTTTGTAGTAATATTTGATTCGGCAGAAAGGCAATAGGCATGGCAGAAAAAAACAACTTCTGGAGCCATGCACCACTGGGCTCAAATCTTGGTTACTTTCCATCCCTCTAACCTTGGGAAAATGTCCTAACGCTTTGGAACTTTAGTTTTCTTATCTATAAACTAGACACGATCAAGAGTGATATTCAAAATATTTAACAACTAGTGTGTACAGGACACCCAGCAATCAAAAGAGAAGCTAGCCCTTTGGGGGCCAGGAGATGATGACACCCATGTCTGGGGGAGATGTGAGGACCAACTGGTACAGAGTCAGGCCCACAGAGATGCTCAATAATGGCCAAACAGGTCCGGAGTCCACCTTCCATTTTCTCATGTCTTTGGGAGAGATGATGTCTTTGCTTTTCTGTCATGCAGATAATATTTCTCTCAACCTTGCATCTTTGCTGCAGCTGAAGAGCAATAGCTCATCCTTTTTAATCAATAGAGGCTCTGAAGAATTGCTTTTGTTCTACACAGTCACAATGAAGTCGGAGTGGGGGCCACGGAGATCTTAGCTTTACATAGGCAGCTAAGAAAAAATTTCTTTGAGAAGTTTGTCTGGATCTAGTACACTCTGCCATGTGAGAGACGGTCATGAATGTCTTTCTTTTCCCAGAGTGAGTGCCTCCAGGATTGTAGAGGCTAGAAAGCTGAGCATTTCCCAGACCCCTTTGCAGATGAGGTTTCAAATGTGAATTCGAGTCTATCAATTGGAAGTGCTATGTGAGATTTGGAAGGCAAAAATGAAGTTGACACTTAGCTCCTGCTGTGTCTGTGGTCACTAGCTTTGTGGGTATGGAGCATCCGTGTTTCTGGTGCAGGGCAGCTCTGGAGCAGCAGCAGCAGTGGCTTCCTGATCGTCACTAATTCCTGGTCATGGCCCAGCGGTGGAGTGACTCTGGGAGCTGACATCTGTACGGCAGCTTTGCAGTTAGGCAGTGGCTCTCTCAGTGGATCAGTACAACGGTGTGATTTTGACAATCATCGCTGAAAGTTCAAACTGGAGTCTTACCTCCTGGAGTGGATTCTCTGTAACTAAATGTGGGCTAGTTGTATTCTCGAACCCATCTTTCTGAGAATTTAACCAACAGATATACCCATAATCCAAATATATGCAAAAATGCATGGATAGAATTCACTGAAACATGACTCTGTATTGCGACAGAGCTGGAAATGACCTAAATGTTTATTACCAGGGAATTGGTTAAATAAATTATGTTGTGTCCACATACGTGAGCCCTACACTAACAATTTTATTTTTTTCAAAGGAAATATATCTAGCTGTACAGCTATGGAAAAATGTGCATTGTATAATGTCAAGTAATGTTGCTAATCATTTTATTTCTTGCTAGGATACACCTACCACTCACAGCCCATATACTTGGAAAATGATAACCTCATCTCTGATTCTAGGGTGGGTCCTTCCTTGGCTGAAGCCTAACTAATTCACATAACCTCATCCTTTCTAAGCAGATTGATTCTGATGGAGGAACATGACCCAATTCATGCCAATGAGATGTGTAAAATTGTTGGCTTGAGCCTCTGGGGGAAAAACGTAGAAATAAATGTTTCTTGGCTCTTCTAAGAGAACTTCAAGAAATAACCCTCTCTCTTTCTGTCTACATATGGACATGTAGGTATGTAGCCCTGGGACGTTAGCAAGTCCTATGACAGTTGTGATGGGGAGCCAGCCTTAACAATGACACAGTGAAAAGCCAAGCAGAATGAGATAGAAACGAGACCTCTGATATAATAACACAGTTAAGCCACTGAGTCACATCAACATTGAATCAAGCTCATTCTCTGAACTCCTAGGTATGTAGGTCAACAAATCCTGTTTATGATGTAGGACAGTTTGGGTTTGATTTTTGGTTACATGCAATGGAACTTATTCTATAAATTAAGTGGGGAAGAAGTCAAGGAGCAGAAAAAGGTAAATAATACATTACCCCCTTGAAAACAAAAATTTTCAAAATGCATTTGTATAAATGTACTTGACTGCACATAAGAAATTTTTGGAAGGAGACACAAATCTGTTCATTGCAATTATTTCTTAGGAGGGGGTTAGGTCTGCAGCAAGAGAGAGACTTTTTGTTATTTATTCTTTTGTATTTGAACTTGTTTAATCAATTATGTATATTTAATGATTAAACTAGAATCATCTGTCTACTCATGAAGAAGTATCTCCACCAAGGAATGATTGGGGTCTATTTAATAATTGTTTGCACAGGCAAAAGAAAAGGCGGAGGGGAGGAGAAGAAGCCCGTCTTCAGGTCAAATCATCTCTGCACTGGGAAGGGGCGCGGGAAAGTCACCATAGCCTGGACCCCTTCAGCCAAGTGTCATTCAGCAGAGGGCGGCTGGCTCTAGGTTTAACATGTAAAGGATGTTCTATCTATCATGCTTATTTGCATTATCTCATTTATACATGGAACCTAAAAAAGTTTAACTCATAGAAACAGAGAACAGGAGGGTAGGTACCAGGAGCTGGGGAGGGTGGGAGAGATAAGGAGATGTTGGTCAAAGGACACAACCTCTCAGTTATAAGATGAATAAGTTCTGGAGACTTAATGTATAGCATGATGATGACAGTTAATAATTATGTATTATATACTTGAAATTTGCTAAGAGAATACATCTTAAGTATGGTAGCCACAAATAAAAGGTCACTATGTTAATCAGCTTAATTGTGGCCATAATTTCACAATGTATATGTCTATCAAAACATCATGTTGTATGTCTTAGATATATACAGCTATTATTTGTCAATTATGCCTTAATAAAGCTGGGGAAGACGTAGAGGATGCTGTCTGTTGACGACATGCACGAGGCTTCGTTGACCTCATGCAATTAAGCAGTCCCTGTGAGAAATTGGGGGGCCATCAAAGAAGACCTGTCCTTGAGCCTGAACGGGATAAGAAGTCACAACTGGGCCATCTGAGGGGGTGTGTGGAGGGAGAGGGGGGCCAGCACAAACGGCAGCATCTGGGAGTGTGGGGACCTGGGCTGTTTCCATTCATCTCCGTCAGCCCTTCCCCAAACTACCTTAAATTACATGGGCCACAATTAAAGGACACTACTATCTAAGGCCCTCAAACATGGACATTCTAGAGTCACCACTGGCCAGACTCATCCCTGCCCCTCCCCCCATGGCACTGGAAGTCCCAGTCTAGAGAGGAGGGAACCAAGACTCAAAGGTGCAAAAACACTGGCTGTAGGGAACCCAGGTGGTTAGACGCGCCCAAACTCCTGTCCGCGCTGTTTTACTGTCTTGCCATCTCTCCAGTCTCTGCATAAGGGGCCATTCAAAAAATTATTAAAACTATTTTTAAAATTTAAATTATTATTAAAATATTTAAAACCCAGATGAGCCTATTTGTGAAACTGAAATGTAGAGAACAGACACACACAAACACACACACACACACACATACACACTCTGTCCCAGTTACAAAGTTCAAGGGACTAAAAACAGTGGGACCCACAATTTCTAATCCCTGCGCTTATTTTTAAAAGGAAGAAAAGGAAAAAGAAGCCTAAACGACGCTATTATGGCAGCTAATTAAATTTCTTCTTTGCTGTTACAATGCATTCACTTTTGAGGCTCATTACTTTTCGTGTAGCTTCTCTCAAGAGCTTGGTTTAAGGTTTAAGTTAAGGAAACCACAAGGCGAGTCTTAAAGCCACAGGCCACACAGGCACCCGTGCCACTGTGCTTGGTGCTCAGGAGCACTCCAGCAAGAGAAAATGATTACAGAACTGCCGTTTCTCTTGAAGTACATGAACCGAAAAGGAAGGGGGAACAGCTACTCTTTTTATAGAAGGAGATCCAATGAGCTTATAGATAGGAGTGCATTTGCATATAGCCTTTAGCTAATGTTCAAAATTCAGGGTGTTCATTTCCCACTTAATATTCATTTATTCCACCAAAGACATGAGTTGCCCTAGATGTGCCAGGAACTCTGCCGTCTGTGTGGGAAAGAGGGAGAGGCGTAGGTGAGGCTCAGGCTTTGGGAGAAGGTAGCAGGTGAGCTCGACGCAGTGGAATGGTCGGCTGGAGACAGCTCGGACTGGCGCCAGCTGATTTGTGCACATCACTTGCCAAGTCCACATTGAGTTGCATTTGGTTCATAGTTTGCCATGGGCCATTGTGGGAATATTTACACCATGGAAACCAACAAACACTACAATCATGGCTTCTTTTCCCTCCCTCCTGGAAAGCCAGTTTACCGCCGCCACCCTGCTGGACCTCCTTTTCCAGATGAGAAACAGAGGCAGAAAGAGGAAGGCTGTGTTATCTTTTGTCTTTTTTAGCACACCAGCACACTGTTGGCCATACCATAAATGCTCAATAAATATGTGCTAGCTACAATGAGGACATTCACATTTTTTTCCCTCCTCTCTGAGTGATTGATAAATACAACTGAAAGTATAAAAGATAATGCAACTGTCCTAAACTAAAATGTAGCAGCAGAAGCAGATATCCAAACCTTAGAAAACATAACACCGAGTGTTACAGAGAAAATAAGTTGCTAACATGTTCAACCATAGCAAGCTTTGGTTACTTCTTTTTTCCCTAATCAATTTAGATCCCTTCAAGATCTCTAAAGGGCATCCCAGAGCCAGCAAAGCCATTTTGGACTAAAGCACCCCATTTTGTGCAGCAAAAGTCCTCATTCCCTACATGGATTTTTCAGATACTGAACAAAATGTTTCTCCAAAATGAAACTGATGCTCTGTGCGGCCAAATATTTAGGTAAAGTCCAAATAAAATTTCAACAGATGATACCTGCAAGCTAAAAAAAACCCCAATCTGTTGACATTTGGAAATGTGTGTTGGCTAAAGCAAATGATAACAAAAGTACGTTTTCCATTAGAAAATGATACGAGTTGCATATGAGATTTGAATAATAAAGCGTGCCCATATTAAATAGCTCAGTTTTATTCTTGCCTTTTTCAAAGTACTCAGAAAAAAAGAAAGAAAGCGTTAGTGGTCAACAGGAGCAACGTGCAGTAACAACTCACCAGTACTGTATTGCAAATGTCCAGTTGGAATCAAATTACAAACAAAACCCAGTTCTGAACCCTTAATGTATCGCTTACATTCCTCTGTCCACCTCCTCACCCCCCAGTCCTCCCACCCTCTCCTCTGGTAATGATGTGAATGCTCAAAAGTCAAGAACGGGTTATGAAGGGACCAAAAAGAATGCTTTAGATGAAATCAGATGTGACCCCTGGAATCAGGAGCGTTTGCTGAGCATGGTTTTAATTATGGGGGCTCAGTGAGCTTCCTAATATCTGCTTTTGCTGCAGTCTGGTGCACCTCTAAAAAACGTGCATGGCCTACCAGCCTGCCAGCAGGAAGAGTTTATGGCCTCTCACTCCATTAAAAAAATAAATAAATCAGAAGCCCCTGAGGCAGTCACATGTTTGGAGGCAATGAAATTGCAGCCCGTTTACCTCTTCTTAGACATTGAAATTCACAGCCAAGGCACAGCCTTACAAGCCGCAACTAAACCTTGTTGTGACGGGATTAAAATTCTTTTGCTCTGATGCAGTCTGGCTTAAGGTATATGGCTCATAGCCGAAGCCCAAGGGTTCATCCTGTGTTTTTTGAGGTCTCATAAAATTGTCCAGCCCTAATGGAAGGAAAGAGTTTTGTGTCTTAAAAATCTATAGGTCCTTCATTACAAGCTCAAGTTCTTTAAACGGTGCAGTCACTTGAACTCTGAGGGCTAGACCACTTCAAGATGCAAAAGGAAATGAAGTCTATAAATGTGAAAGTTTGGGTCTAATATCACTGGGGAAAAAAAAAATCCTAAGTCACTGGGAAGACAGACGTAAGGGAGCTGAGGAATAAAAACCAAAGAAATTCACTAGTCCATGTTGTGGGAGAGAGAATCTGAAAATCTTTGAAAGAGGATCATGCTAACCATCAAAATTTCCTCTTCAAATAGTTGAAGTGTTGGTGCAACGGTTAACGTTATACATCAACTTGGCTGGGCTACGGTGCTCAGATGTCTGATAAAACCCTCATCTAGAGGTTGTTGTGAGGTATTTTCTTTTAACAGTGATTAACATTTAAATCAGTAGACTTTGAGTAAAGTAGATTATCCTTTGCCATGTGGGTGAGCCTTGTCTAATCAGTTGACGGCCATAAGAGAAATGACTGAAATCCCCGAGGTAAAAGAATTCTCCCTCCAGATTGCCTTAGACTTAAGACTGAAACATCAGCTCTTCCCTGGATCTACAGCCTTGGCCTGTCCTAAAGATTTGATTTCAGACTTGCCAGCCCCCATAACTGCATGAGGCAATTCCTTAAAATAACTCTCTCTGGAAATACACATCCTATTGCTTCTGTTTCTCTGCAGAACCTTGACTGATATGGTTGTATGCGAAGAAGAAACAGAAAAGAAAACTCATGTTTGGCAGGTGCATAAAGCCCTGTTTCTCTTTGATCCTTATAACAACCTTGTAAAGTAACCAATTTCTCCATTTTCCAGATTAGAAAACTGAGGCTTTGATATTGCCCAGAAGCACACAGCAAGTAAGCCATGGACTGTATTTGCACTCAGATCTGTCTCCTGTGCCCATGTCCTTTCCAGAACCTCACTTGGCCTCCGGTAAGGTTTGTCCTGTGTTATTCCAGAAAGAGAGCAAGCCCTTGTGCCTCCCACGTGGGCAGCTACTCCTGGAAAGAGAAGCTGATCTGTAGAGAGAAGTCCTAATGGCATGCAAGGACTTGGCTTTGGTGCTTTGTAAGGCCAACTACACCCTCCCCCTCCGCTGGCAGTTTTGTTTTGTTTTGGTTTGGTTTCTGTTACAAACTCTATTGAGTTGAGATACACTCGACACACAATAAACTGAACATGATCAAAGTGTACAATTTGATAAGCTTTGTATGAACACATCCATGAAACCAATACCATGATTAAGATAGTGAAGTCACCCACCATTCCCAAAAGTGTCCTCTGCACTTTTGCCGTACCTTTTCTCCTGCCCGCTCCCACCCCTTCTGCCAGCAGCCGCTGGTCTGCTTTCAGCCACTATAGATTCATTTGCATTTTCTGGGCTCTTATATAAATGGAATCATAGAGTATGTACACTTTTTTCTTGATCTGGCTTCTTTCATACAGCATAATTATTTAAAGATTCATCATGTTGTATGTATCAGTAAATCTTTTTTTGTTTTTTTGAGATGGAGTCTCACTCTGTTACCTGGGCTAGAGTGCCCTGGCATCAGCCTAGGTCACAGCAACCTCAAACTCCTGGGCTCAAGCGATTTTCCTGTCTCAGCCTTCCTAGTAGCTGGGATTACAGGCACACACCACCACACACAGCTAATTTTTTCTATTTTTAGTAGAGACGGGGTCTCACTCTTGCTCAGTCTGGGCTGGAACTCCTGACCTCAAGCTATCCTCCTGCCTTGGCCTCCCAGAGTGCTAGGATTACAGGCGTGAGCCACTGCACCTGACCAATCATTATTTTTTATTCCTGAGTTTTATTCTACCGTATGGATATACTACAGACTTTTTAATCCATTCATCTGCTAGTGAAAATTTGGGCAGTTTTCAGCTCTTGGCTATTACAGATAAAGCTCCTTAGGAACCTTCATGTAGAGGTCTTTGTGTGGACATCTGCATGGGATGGCAGAGTGTGGCTATTTTGCCCTGCCTGCAAACACAGCCACACTCACGCATTTACTCATCCGTTTGTTATCTATGGCTGCTTTTGTGCTACAATGGCAGAGTATGGAGAATCTTGGCTCACAGAGGTATCTACTTTACTGTTTCCCCACCCCTACTCTTGCATACATTCCTAAAAGTAGAATGACCAGACATAAGATGGGTATTTGTTTAGCTTCTCACACAAATGGCTAAACCTTTTTCCAAAGTGTTTGTACCATTTTACATTGCCACCAGCAGTGTATGAGAGTTCCAGTTGTTCCATATCCTTGCTAAGACTTAATATGTTCATTCTTTTTAATTTGAGCCATTCTAATAGGTGTGTAATAGCATCGCATTGTGATTTTAATCTGCACTTCTCTGATGACTAAAGATATTGAACCTCTTTTCATGCACAATAATGCACAGTCACAAAATAAAACAATACATCCTATCTTCATTTATAATATATTTTATTCATTATGGGTTTTTGCATTTATCTTGATATTTTGAAATATTACATTTTACTATCATTTATCTTGATTACTGAGCTTTTATGTCCTTTAAATTTTGGGCCTGAAGTGAAGGCTTCTTACAGCTCACTCTCATCTCAGTCTTGTCTAGGTATGCTATATTTTTATGCCAGCATTTTTGATAATTTCAATTTCCAATATTCATTGCCAGTATATAGAAATGCAATTGATTTTTGCATATTGATCTTGTATACTGCAACCTTGCTAAACTAACTTATTAGTTCTGGTACATTTTCTGTAGATTTCTGTGGATTTTCTACATATTTAATCATATCACCAATTTTCTGGAATAGATTGAGTAAGATTGGTATTATTTCTCCCTTAACTGCTTGGTAGAATTTGCCATTGAGGCCATATGGGCCTGGCATTTTCTTTGTGGGAAGACTGATAACTACAAGTTCAATTTCACTAACAAATATATAGCTATTCAGGGAATCTATTTCTTCATGAGTGAACTTTGGTAGTTTATGTCTTTCAAGGAATTTGATTGCTTCATTCAAGTTATTGAATTATTAATAATTGGTACAAAGTTATCATAATATTCCCTTATTATCACTTTAATGTCTGCAGAATATGTTTCTATGGACCTTTTACATTTTTAATATTGGTAATTGTTCATTTGTTTTTCCTTTATTTTTTTTCCCCTGATCAGTTACCTGTCATCTAAATAAATAAATAAAACAGCTTGTGAATGCATTGTTTTTTAAACTGTTTTTTGATTTCTATTTTACTGATTTTCACTCCAATCTTTACTGTTTCATTTTTTCTACTTCCATTGAGTTTCAGTTGCTCTTTGCCTTTTAGGTTCTTAAGGTGAAAAGATTTGAGACTTTCTTCTTTTCTACTATGGATAGATGCTTAGTGTGGCAAATTTTCATCTAAGTACTGCTTTACCTGAATACCACAAATTTTGATGTGCTGTGTTTTCATTTCATTCAGTTCAAAATAATATCTAATTTCCCTTTTGATTTTTTTTCTCTGACTCATGAGTGTGTTATTTAGTATCCAATTTGGGGATTTTTCAAGTTTATATTTCTATTATTGATTTCCAATCTAATTTTATGTACATGGATAATAGTTTTTATGAATTAATAAATTCATAGAGACCTTTTTATGGCCCAGAGTATAATCTATTTGGGTAAATATCCCATGTACACTTGAAAGGAATGTTAATTCTGTCATTATTGGGTGGAGTATTCTATAATGGTCGCTTAGGTCCAGGTGGCTGTTAGTGCTGTTCAGGACTTCTGTATCTTTATTAATTTTATGTCTAGTTGTTCTATCAATTATTGAGAAAAGAGTGTTGAAAAATCTAATTGTGGATTTATCGAATTCATCTTTCAGGTCTGTTCATTTTTGCCTTATGTATGTGAAGCTTTGCTGTGATGTGCATACACTCAAGATATTTTGGTACGTTTGTAACTTTAAAAAAACAGGTAATTTTGTGACCTCCCCTTGCACCTTCAAACACTGACAATCCTGAGATTTTATCTGGTTCCTACATGACTAGGAGTAAACAATTTTCCTCCCAAATCAAATTGTTTCAGAAAAGAATAACCAAACACATTTTTTAAAGCAGCATGTTTTCCTCTTATTAAGGTACTTGAAATCTCATTGGAGAAGCAAAACTGTGACACTCCAGCAAACAATGCAAGGCCATTTGTTACTAATAGCAAGATCTGGCTCAGAAAAATTCTGCGGGATTCCAAAGGGGCTGCAGTTCAATCAGCACTGGGGCTTGTTTTCATGCTTTCACTCCTTTGTTCTTTCACCCTCCCTTCTCTCTCTCCCCCACCCCCGCCCTCCCAATCTCTTTTCCTTCTTTTCCTTCATTTCACATTTACTTTGTACCTAATCCAAATCCATTCCTTTGTCAGGGAGAGTATACAGAGTTGATCCAAACAAAGTCCCTGACCTCAGAATATATAAGAAGGGAAATTGGCTCAGAAGAAGTGAGACTTGAGTTGGGCCTTGAAAGACAATAGCTGAAGGACATATTTTGTATGATGAATAGATTTGATGCATTCATTACAAAATGAATTATGTGCTTGCCTATAAAACTTGAAGTTTTCAAGTCTTCCATTATATCTTTGTTGATCAAAAAATAACGTAGGTGTTTGTTTTTTCTACCATCAAATCATATACACCCAAGAAATTGGGGCCAGGCACGGTGACTCATGCCTGTAATCCTAGGACTATTTTGGGAGGCTGAGGCTGGGAATGGCTTGAGGCCAGGAGTTCACGACCAGCCTGAGCCTAGCAAGACCTCGTCTCTACAAAAAAGTAGGAAAATAAGCCAGGTGTGGTGGTCCACGCCTGTAGTCACAGCTACTCACTCGGGGAGCTGAGGCAGGAGAATCGCTTGAGCTCAGGAGTTTGAGGCAACAGTGAGCTATGATGACACCACTGCACTCTATCCCAGGTGGCAGAGTGACATCCTGTCTCAAAAAAAAAAAAAATTGTGAGCAGGGAAATGCCATTCTTAATCACACCATCTGTGTATAACTACACAGATATTTTGTTATTTTTCTAACTATTTTTTTCTGTGTATTAGAAATAATCATTAAATTTTGTGTCCTAATCTTATTTTCTCCAGAATTTTCTAATTTTATATAATTTTGGTCAACATAATCTTAAAAATAGTCTAATTGAATGGCTAAACAATAGCTTATATTAAAATTTCCTTATTGTTTTACATCTGGATTATTTCCTGTTTTCCCTTTTTAAATATGTATGGGCTGCAAATAGATTTTTATAAACTCATTGATGATTTCAGTGTTTCATAGGTGAATTGAGATTGTCAAGTCCAACCACAGCAATTTTCAGACAAGAAACTGAGGATATGGGTAATTAACTGAGTTCTCTTGAGCCATGGTTCTCAAACTTTAACGGATCTGGAGATCACCTAAGGATTTTATTAAAAGACAGATTATGATTCAGTGGGTCTGAGATGAAGCCTGATATTATGCATTTCTGATACACATCCAGGTGGTATGAATAATGCTCAAAATATGATTTACATATCAGGCGAAGGATTTGAATCCGAATGTGTGTGTGTGTCTGCAAAGCCCAAGCATGGACAACTACTGTATACTGCCTTTCCTCCCTAGGTTAAGGATAGGGTACCTAACTAGGACCAATGGGTAGAAGCTTTCAGATATAATTGAAATTTAGTTTGATTATCATAGTTTAAAGATATCTTTTTTTTACCAGCCATTGCAGATAGGCAAGCTCTGGCTGAACATCCAATTGGTGGAGAGGTTTAACGGAAATTCAGCCATGCAGGAGAGCATCTAGCATCTGCTAACCTTGAAGGACTTCCCAACCCCAAGGTTAAGGTTTTAGAAGTTTATATTGAATACTTTGAATATTTATCAGAACAGCTAGCTCCTCAGTCATTTAAGTTACAAGGAGCCATTTTCTGACAGAAGTTGCATTGCCAGGCAGAAAAACCAGATAAAATTAGTAACTTCTTTTTTTTTTTTTTTAAACCAGACTGGGTGGAGGTTAGAGACCCAGGAGATGGCCAGAGTTGTCACATGAAACAAAAATCTCTTCTCTCTTTTGGAAAAATAAAACCTCACATGTGAGAAATTTTCAGAAATATAATTTGCATTTCAAGAAAATGTCAGAATTATTTAACACAAGATGGGAAGCAAAAGTGAAAATGTAAATGATTGGGGTCTCTTCACAAAAGGAAGATAGTGTCACTTCCTAGTACAGACACATTTCTCTCCGCAAGGTTTTCAAATGATAATGTTCTCCTCGAAACATGTTAAATGTCTGAGTCGTAAATTTCAGATTGTCACTGCGTGATGAGCTCTAGCAGGAGAGAGGAAGAAAGGACTGTGTATTGTTCACCCACCCTACATTAAAACTCCTGAAAATTCCCATTTGAGTGGTTGATTTTTCTTAAGTTTTCCCAAAACTGGAGACCCTGCTTGCTGACACACAGGTGCATGGATGACAGAGGCAATTCCTTAGAGATGCCCTGCCTTGAGTAGCTCATGACTATAACCTGCTTCGGTGCTCTGGGCTCCCATTCCTGGGTACCTGTCAGACTTCCCCCTGGGTTGGACACTTGCCCTCAATTTGTCTAAAACCAAGCTCATTGTTCACCTTCCACAGTCTAAGCAGGTCTTCCTCCTGATTCTGAAAAAATTCATTTCACATTACCACCTTCTTCTCAAAAGCACTAATCACACTCTAAACAGATTCTCCGATACCAAGCTCCCCACCCTCACAGCAAGTCCTGTTGATTCACCTGTTCTAAATGATTTAAAAATTTAATCGCTACCTCCTCAGTTCAAGTTCTTGCAGTCTTGGCCTTTCCGTTGCATCCTCCACACTCATGCCAGATTATTTTTTTTGAAGGATGCATAGTCTTCTTAAGTGCCAGGTCACTCTTTGGTCAAGAAACTTTGACTAACTACTACAGTTTAAAGGTCTTACCTCCTTACCTAGCAGCCAAAGTCATACATGACCTGCCCCCTACTTTTCTGTTGAGCCTCATCCTCACTGGAGCTAGTCTAGCCACTCTAAAGACTATGCCATTCTTGAAAGACATGCTCAGGGGGATCATTCTGCACAGTGGTTACAAGGCTTTGGGTTTAAGTCCGCACTCCACTTTGCCCCACCTGAGTCAGAGCTTCAAGCGTGTCCATCCCCCAGACGGTGCATGTGGCACATTGAACTTAACTCTGAGCCAGTCTCCTCATTTTTGAAAAAAGGATACTAATAGTGCCTACCTTCTATAGTTAGTGTGAGGTTTCAAGTTAAAACTTGGAGCAGATCTTCCACTCTCTGCTGAGCATATAGTGAGCCGGGAAAAGCATTGTTCCTGATCTTACAACAACAGGGGCTGAGCAAACTGCAAGCTCATAAACTTTCTCTAATCAATCAAAGATCTCAGATCACAGGGCAACGGACTAGCCCCAAATCTAAGGGGAGACAGACACCTGCAAAGAGAGAGAGGATTCTAGCAATTGCTTACCTGAGCAGATACTGCAGGACACCAAGGAGAAGAATTCCATTAGAATTGTTAATGAGTGGAGGGTGGTCAGATATCATAGAGCCCTCGGGGGCCACAGATGTAAGTGGAATTTGCACCCCTGTGCAGGTTTCTTCTCCACGGATCACACTTGAAGAGAGTCTACACAGATCACACTTGAAGAGAGTCTTAAGAAAGCATCCTTCATGGTTCCAGCCTGGGATTGGGAAACAGCAGCCTCTGCAGAGATGAACATGAAGTCCCACCAGGACCCAACCATCTCACACAAGGACCTCAATTATCAATGACCTAACTGACCTTGCATTTGCACAGGGCTTTGTTCTTTACATTGAAATTATGTATTGAAGGCAGGAATTCCTAAGCTTCTTTTTTTATACAGAAGGACAATGGGTGTCAAATAATTAGGCTCCATTCCCAAGGTCACACATGAGTTTCTTTAGAGGCAGTCCAAAAATTGTGAGCGAGTGTTTTTCTGAGTCTGTTTCCTGGAGTTGGTAGAAAAACGTCCAGTCAAACATGAGATATTAAAAGTTTTATCAGACGCGGACTCATTTTAAATGACCTACTGCTATCTTGTCTGATTGAAGTAAGAGTTAATGAGCCCATTTTACAGATGCTAAACTGAGGTTCATCCAGATTAAGGCCTGCCCAAGATCAAAAGGCAGTATTTTAAGTCAAGGATACAAAAAGAGCTGGGAAGGAGAGAGTGGAGACGGGAAGGAAGCAATCATTCAGGATCTTAGAGCCCTTCTTGAAGATTTTATTCCATGAGCAATTGGAAACTGTAGATGCATTTTAAGAACACACAGAGGGGCACTGATGTGGGTTTTGATATTGTCTTTTCAAATGAAGAATATGCTTTATAGTTCATGAGTGGAAAAAAGCAGTTTCTCCTACTATACTCTCACCACACCTCACACATCTGTGACCCAGATGTAGGTGGGGTTTTCCCACCAACAACTACTTCTGCAGCAGATTCTCTGGAGGAATCTGCAGTGGACACCAGCTGGGTGTCCTCTAATTCAATCCAGCTCTGACACTGTCTACAGCACTAGACACCACAGGTTGAGGGCTCCGTCCCCAAGACTGCTTCCCACTTCCAATGCCAACTGCACGCACAGGTTATCATTTGTACTTCTGACCAACTGGCTATAAATCAGGGATTCCCATGACCCCTCCTCAGGTTTGATTAATTTACTGATGTGGCTCGCAGAACTTGGGAAACATGTACATTTACCGGTTTATTATTACAAGGGACACAGATGAAGAGATGCATACATGGGGGACGGTTATGTGGGAAGGGACATGGAGCTTCATGTCCTCTCTAGGTGCGCCACCCTCCAGGAACTTCCATGAATTCAGCTATCCAGAAGCTCTCTGAACCCAGTCCTTTTGGGGCTTTATGAAAGCTTCATTACATAGACATGATTGATTAAATCACTGGCCATTGGTGATCAACTCAACCTTCAGCCCCTCTCCTCTCCCTAGAAGTCTGGAGGTGGTGCTCAAAGACCCACCCCTCTAATCCTGCCTTGATCTGTCTCATGTCCAACCCTCATCCCAAAGCTATCCAGGCATCTCAAGCCACCAGCCATCCCATTAACATACAGAAGACACTCACTTTTATCACTGCTGAGATTCTAAGTACGTAGGTCAGGAAACAGGTATGAAGACCAAATACATATTTCACAACATCACAATATACTTTTACATTTAGTCACCTAACATCCATTGCCTCTTCTTGCTGGCCACCATACCCTGGTTGGTCTTTGAAGAAGCTATTCCCTGCTGCTTATAGCCCACAAGATCCATGGCACCCTAACTCTGCCCTTGAACAGGCCCTGACCACTACCTGGTTCACTGTGAGTCACATGGCCTGTGTGGGCCCAGCCTGAGCCAACAAGACTCAATTCTCAGATTTTCATTGGACTCCCCCTTCTCTACCCTGGATGCTGAAATGACACCACACAAAATAAAGAAACCCAACTCAGAAGAAGCCAAGTCCAGAAATAAGTCCCAGCAATGTTTTTGAACATAAATCGAGCCTTACTTAAAGTGAGATGTACCCTGGGGACTTGGCAGTTATAGGAGCAATCACTCTCTCCTTTCCCTGTCCCCTGATTTCTTTTGCTTAAGCTATTGGAGTTGGGTTTTTAAAAACTGCAAAGAGAAGAAATGTAAGTAGCATATCCTTTCATGGCTATTAAATGAGCAAAATTGTAAAGATGATAAAGACCAATCTTTTTGTAAGAGCAAAATATGCTCTCTCCTACACAATTTATTGAAATATTAAATTGACTATATATATAGATATCATATAAACTTAAAATGTGCATGCCCTAGCACTCAAAAATACCATTTTAAAAATTTTGTCTTAAGTAAGTAATCAAGAATGTGTGAGACAAATTAGTTAACAATAGTATCTACAATTTTCAGTCATAACATTAAAAAATTTGAAGTAATCTACAAATACAATAGAAGATAAACTAGACAGGGATACATTTACACAACGTAAGCTAAACAGAATTTAAAATAATATTGTAGGAGAATATAGGCATGTTAAAATGTTCATAAAATATCACTGAATAAAATACAGACTATAAATTATTGGTAGAGTATGATTTCATTCTTGTTTATAAAAATGTAGATTTGAGTGCATATAGAGAGAATAAAGAAGTTATACCCCAATATAACTGTGGTGAGAATACCAGTAAAGGTTTAACTTTGTACTTTTTGATTATATTTATTTTTAAAAACATACTGGTCATGAATTACAAAAATGACATTTAAACAATATCTTTTAAGGAAAAATCATTTATTGCATTATAGAAAAATTAGAAAAACAAAGGGAAAGACCACACCCATAATAATATCACTATAACACAGTCATCCTCTTTCTCAAATGATCGGACATCTTTCTTTGCAGTCTTTCTCTAGCTGTTGTTTTCCATGATGTTGTATCTATTAGAGTATATATACAATTTTGCAACCTGCTTTTGACAATTAACATTTTGCCGGTGTTTAGTGTTTTCCCAGATCATTATTACATATTTCTATCCAACATTCATAATGGGTAATATTCCATTGACTTATCATTTTTCCTTATTTAACTTTACTCATATCGTTGGATAGTTAGGCTGTGTCCACTATTCAAAAACAAACTCTGCATTTTAGATGAATTCTCTGTGAGATATCCCCAGAAGAGGACCCACTCCATCTTCTAAGGAAGGACTCTTCCAAAGGCACTGTGTGAATGACAGCTAATGGATGAAAGTGACCACCCTTCCCCCGCATCTACCTGTCACCAGAGCTCCTTCATTCTGCAGAAACTTTGGAAGCAGCTACTTGTACCCAAGCCTCTGCCAGGACCAGCCTTTCAAGCGCAGTGGAAGCAGAGAGAGCTTCTGAAACCCAGAAGAGGACGGTGAACAGGCCAAGGCTCTTCCAGGGAAAAGCTAAGAGACAGGAGCAGGATATTTCCAGTTACTCTTAAGTGCAACTTAAGGCTTAGTGTCCATCAGTCGAATCAATATCTGACCTGGAGCCTGGTTCACCGAGGAGTGAGTCATCTCCTTACGCTAAGGCTGGAAAGTGGAGATTCTGTAATGGACAGGCGGGGCCCTTCCCCAGCGAGGGAAGGAGAGAGTATAATGGAGGGAGGGCGGCCTTGGGTCAAGAGGCCTCAGTTCTGCCAGCTGGATACGTCAAGGTCTTCCCGACAAAATGGGTTAATAATACCTGCCCTGCCTGGAAGGCGGAGAGCCTTCACTGAGAAAATGATGACAAAGTCCTTATAAACTCGAGAGTGCTGTGTCCCTGTGAAGGATGAAGACAGCCCACGTTCGGTAAGGGTAAGAAAAATACCAGCGTGCCCTGCTCATTACTCTTGTAGCATCTGACAGCAGAGGGGGTTGTTTCTTCCTTTATTCCACATTTATTGAGTGGCTGCTTTATGCCAGGTTCTCCTTAGGTCCTTGGGATACGAAAGTGAACACCTTTCATGGAAGGCCTTTCACGGAACTTGACGTTCTCATAGGTAGGGACAAACAATATTAAGTCAACAAGTAAACAAGATATCAATAATTTCAGAGAATGGTGTTAAGAAAAAGCTGAAGCGGGGTGATACGACAGAGTGTACAAGAGTGAAGGATATTGTCCTTTGCTGGACACACCCTCCATACACATCCCCAGCACTGTGACATCTGCCCCAGCCACTCCAGATGGGGCTCGTCCCACACTCTTGTGCTGCACTTTGCTCTCCACTAAGACACCTCCAACCCACAGTGACACAGATTTGCTATGTGATCTGTCTCCACACGAGACTAGGAGCTCCTTGAGAACAGTGACCTTACCTTTTTCTCTTTCTGTCCCTCAGTGATTTTAACAGCAATGGCACACAGTAGTCACTCAATAAGTATTCGTTGCAATGAATACTGTTCAATAGAAATTAGGTTAGGATGGAATGACAGTATGTGTCAGTATTGCAGAGTAAAACAAAGATCACCAGAGCAAAACCTAAAGAACAAAATAGAGCTAAGTCTTTATTAACTTAGGCAAGGGACCAAAAATCAGTGAAGAAATTCACAGAGGGGCTTTTTGAGGCTGAAATAATCATGTGATTTAAGTGGCTAGGAAAGGGTTTTTATGATAGTTGCATTAATAAGGATCAAAAATTAGTACTTTAGATAGACGACTATTATGGACTGAATGCTATGTCCCCTCAAAATTCATACATTGAAGCCCTAACCCCCTTTGTGATGCTGTGAAGAGGTGGGGCCTTTGGGAGGAAATTAGGTTTAGTTGAGATCAGGAGGGTGGAACCCCCATGATGGAATTAGCGACCTTATAAAAAGAGGAAAAAATACAAAAACTTCCTCTCTCCACAATGTGAGGACACAGCAGGAAGGCAGTCATCAGGAAGAGAGCCCTCACCAGAACCCGACCATGGTGACACCTTGATCTCAGACTTCCAACCTCCAGAACTGTGGGAAATAAATTTCTGCTGTGAAGCCATCCAATCTGTGGTATTTTTTTAATAGCAGCTCAAGAGACAAAGACAAACACAATGAGTTCATAGGTCCATACAGGATAGTTTAAAACAAGTCTTATTGTTTCTTGGTCAGCAAAGGATCCACAGGTAGGCAGTGCATTCTCAATGGGGGTCATATCACCCCCAAGGGAGCAAACATTTGGTTCTTGGGGTGAGGCCATGCACCAAAAATTTTATACTCATTGTATAAATCACAAGTGTACATATAATACGTAAACAGATGTTCAGTATATCTGCGTTGTTTAAATTTATTTTGAAGGGATATAGTGAGTTGTGGCCTAGCATGCAGTGAGATCCAGTAGTGGCCTAGCATGCAGTCACTCAAAGTGAAAAGTTTCCTTTTGTAGCATGAGCCTGGAATTTGAAATCTGCAGATTCTGTCCTGCCACCGTCCCCTATCATGAGCCTCCAAGAGAGTCACACAGACAGGATCAGTCCAGGAGTAGGAGGCTTATTACCACCTGAAACTGTGGTCCTTATAGCTCAGCTGTGAGTATCAGAACCTCTGTCCCCCACCCCATAACAGTGCTTCAACAAGAGAGAACTTAATTTTTCTCTCACATGAATAAATCCCATAACGAAGCAATCTAAGGCTGATATGGCAGCCCCATAATGACCTTGGGTGATGGTTTCTTCTTTATGGTCTAAAAATGGTTGCTTGAGCTCAGCCACCACATCTGAAGTCCAGGCAGCGATAAGGAGGAGAAGTAGAAGGCACATTCCTTCCCTTTGAGGACACTTCCAAGAATTTGTATGCACCCTTTCCATTTACATCCCGTTGCCAGTACTTACATGACGCCACCTGGCTACATTGGAAATTGAAAATACAGTCTTTAGACAGGGCAGCAAAGATTCCAGCTTGAAGTTGGGAGATCTATTATTAAAGAAACAAGTGGAGAACAAATGCCGGGGACATCCACCAATCTCTGCAACAGTGTGCAAATCCCATATGCACCGTCTGTCCCTGTGATCTAATATACACGGTGCAGCATCAGGAAGATTCCTTCAGCCTGGGGAGACAGGCCTTCATGGCTTCCTGTCTCTTTGGCCTCGGTGATGCTTAATTTTATGTGTCAATTTGACTGGCTAAGAGGCCCAGACAGCTGTGAAAACATTATTTCTGGGTGTGTCTGTGAGGGAGGGTGTTTCCAAAAGAGATTAGCATTGAATCTGCTGGACTGAGTAAAGATTTGCCCTCACCAATGTGGGCGGGCACCATCCAATCCACTGGGTCCTGAACAGAACAAAAAGACAAAAGAAAGGTAAATTCTCTCTCCTTGGACATTCATCTTTTCCTGCCCTCGAACATCAGCGCTCCTGGTGCTCAGGCCTCCACACTCAGACTGGAACTCACACCTTTGGCTTCCCTGGTTCTCAGACCTTCAGGGTTTGTTCTGGAACTGCAGCACTGGCTTTCCTGCACCTCCAGCTTGAAGACAGCAGATTTGGGGACTTCTGAGCCTCCATAATTGCATGAGTCAATCCTTCATAGTAAACCTCTTTCCATATATCTCTGTATCTATATCTATCTCTATCTCTATATCTGCTATTGGTTCTTTTTCTCTGAAGAACCCTGACTAATACCACCTCCCTCCAGTTTCTACTTGGCTTCCTAAGATGGCAATGAAACAGTGAGATGAAGGATGGACAGCACGTTTCCACTAGAAGAAAGATGTTCCTGGTACCATTTTATTTCAAACATTGGAGAGAGAGAGAGAGAGAGAGAGAGAGAGAGAGAGAGAAAAGAGGAACTGCTCCCTCCTCAGGTTTCTTTCTGGTCTCCTGCTAGCACTCTCTCCCTAGTAATGTGGTTTGATTAACATTCTAGACCCTGACTCATCCTCCACGCTCACTATTTTTTACTTGCCATGAGTTGGGGGAGGATGAAACGGAGCTGTGAACTTCCTTACCCTACAGACCATCTTCCTCCAAGAGGCACCTGAAGGAGAAGAAAGATGAGGGAAAATGAGGGTCGCAAAACCCAGTGATATCTGGTGGGCTGTCTGTAGGGAGATGGCTGGAGGGGCCTGGGAGAATAGACACCTGGAGCAGATTCCTAAGTTGACCACTGTGGCCGAGTGTGCCCAGCGCTATCATCCAAGTATGAACGATATGCTGATGGAGCACACGCAGGGGAGGGAAATGCATCACAGAAGTTGAGTCATGATGTTGGACACACCAGAAATGGGAACGAGACACTCAACGCAGAGCTAAGGCCTTGAGCAGTGAATGTGGGAAACCTGTGTTGGAAATGCTGGGTAGTCTGTTTGAAGTGCGGGTTGTGAGAGGCTGTGTGTGGTTAGATGGAGGTGGTGGTGGAGGTTGGAGGAGAAAAATACACTGGAGATGGACTTATTTGAGGGGAAGTAAGGGGAAGGCAAGATTCCAGCCACTCAGTTCTAAACATTCTTTGTGAGGTTAATGGATTTTGGTCGGCAAGAAACAAAGAGCCTGGACTTAGAGGTGATGGCTAAGAATTGAGCCCAGAAAGGATTTGGGGCTAAATCCCACTAATCCTGGAAAAAGATAAATTCAAGAGCTATAGGGCATAGGCTGAAGAACCCACTACCAAAGCACTCTTAAAACCCCAGCTGTACCAGATTGACTAGTGTCACCCCCAAAATCTCTGTCTACGTGGAACCTCAGAATGTGACCTTATTTAGAAACAGGATCTTCACAGATGTAATTAGCTCAGTTAAGGTGAGGTCATACTAGATTAGGGTGGCCTCTGAATCCAACATGACTAGTGTCTTTATAGGAAGAGGAAAAGACATGCAGAGACACACAGGGAAGAAAGTCATGTGATGAGAAGGCAGAGATGGAACGATATATCCCTACATGGCAAGGAACATCAAGGATTGCCGGCAACTGACAGAAGCTACCAAGAGGCAAGGAAGGATGGTCCCCTAGAGCCTTCAGAGGGAGTGTAGCCCTGTTGCACCTTGATTTCAGGCTTCTGGTCTTCTGAATTGTGAAAGAACAAATTTCTATTGTTTAAGCCACTCCATTTGTGGTGCTTTATTACATTAGCCCCAAAGAAATGAGCACTCCAGCCCTGGGAAGCTTGGCTGTGCATGTGCCCCTGAAGGTCACTGACAGATCAGCACACGGGTCTTGTGTGTCCTCAATGCAGGGACCAGGGAATGAGGGGGAAATGACTTGACCAACCAAAGAGGTAGAACATGGAGAAGAGGAAAGAACCAAACTTGCGAATGGTGGGACATGCCTCCAACTTCTGAGGGGCCACAGGATAAAGTGGTCCAGCAACCCAGAAACAAGGGAAGCGTGTCGCACGCTCACTGCTGTTGCTATGGCAAATCCGCCCTCTGCCTCTCAAGGCCTCCCCAGACCTTCCCCTGCCACCCTTGACCAGAACTGCAAATACTCCTGCAAACGTCTAGCACAAAAAGCAGGACTGCCCCTAGTCATTCTTATTTACCACTCCTATTTTCGGAACAAAATTAATTTGTACAATGTATCAAAATGAATAAGTCCTGAAATCTAGAAAGCCGGGGCGCCAGAGAGCAAATGTTAGACAGGGAACTCTGGGGCTGGTTCTGTCCGCTGAGACAAAACCAGGAGCAGAAAAGGCTCATGGGCTCAGGGGTTTGCAATTCCCATGCCGGAGGTGTGGTGTCAGGTAGAGCTGTACCTGAAGAAGGAAGGAATGACCTGCAGAAGGACGGGATCAAAATGCCTAAGCTAAGATCCTTTCCAGTTTGAAAATTCTCTTGCAGACGGACTGAACTCAAAGTGCCATTTTTCAAGGCACCCCTGAGCCAGTCAGTTGAGAATTCACACTCCTGCAGGACAATGGCCGCTCACTTGACATCACACAGCTTGTCAGTATAGATGGTAGGACTGCCACTTCCTTCTCTCTCATTCCTGGTCCAAAAGCCATTGTCCTCAACTGTTAGAACTCCTCAGGCCTTCTGGTCATGTGTCCATGGCACAGAAGTAAACCAGGAGTGTCTGCAGGAGCTGTGGTCTGTCTCAGAAACTGAGGCCGGGGGAATGATGTCATTGACGCAATGTCTCAAAGTCCCTATGCAGAGAACCAGGATCTGACCCAGCCAGACGAGGCACAACGCGGACCCAGCGCAGCTGTATCTGGTGCCACAGGGCCTCTCCTCTGTGTTGCTCCGCCTTCTCTGTTCCAAAGCATCTCCCTCAGTCCTTGTCAAAAGCATAGAGCAGAGGAAGCTTGTCTTGTGTGTACTCCTCTTTTCCTCCCCTCCCAGGGACCTGGTCCTCCATCTCTGCTGCTCTAGGACTGCTCTGCCCCGCCTGACACCCGCACGGCCCCAGCCACCATTCTCGTATTGAAAACAGTCCCTGCCGTGTTTACACCCTGCATAGCCACCACTAGCTTATCAATTTATCAAACACTTATTGAGAGTCAACTATGTTAAGGGAGGCAAGATTTGGCATTTTTCAAAGAAGATTTAAGACAGTCCCTGGTTCCTGAGGGTCACTGGGTAATCAGAGATTTCAGGCAAGAAAGAAGCATGAACATCTTGGGAATCTTGTTAAAATAAACAGCTTCCTGGATCCCCTTGGGGAGAGTGGATTCTGTGGGTCTGAGGTGGAAACGAGCTTTAATGCACTCTTGTGGTGGGTTCCACTGCTTTGGATCTACTTGGATCAACAGGCTCAAGTGGTCTCTTTGGGCAATGGATTCACTCAAGGTCACACCTTGACCTTTTGGTAACCTACCCTTGCTTCTCTTTTACAGGCTTTGAATTCTCTTTGCTTCCCTTTCTTCTTGGCAGACATGAGCTCTATTTATGACGACAATGACACAACACTGATGCATGCTGTCTTTGCAGCCCATGTCCCCAGTTCTGAACTAATCAGGGCTCTATCTCTTCCAGAAAAGGGGTAGAATAGAGCTTTCTGGGGGTGTGCTACTTTTCAGTTTTACATGCACACAACAAAATGCTGCTTCTCATTCTTTGTTCCCCTTCAGGTACCGAAGCATAAAACTCAGCCCCGTATACAAGCGTATTACCAACACCATATCCAATACTAATCCGCAAAGTGTCTTTCTACAAACTGGTGGAGTCTTTGCCAGGGAGGGCTGCTGTGATACCCCAAAATAACTACAATGTAATGAAGAGGATCTCTTTATTCCAGGGTTAAATGTTTCCAGCATCTCTTACCATCAAAGCTTTTCAGGAAGAAAAGCAGGACAACTGAGGACTCTCCCTCCATGATCTTTAGAGAACAACTTCCACTCACTTCTCAACTTTCTCTCTCTCCCTCGCTTGCATTGCTGCCCTTCATTTGTGATCCAGAGCTGCTGTTGCTTTGGTTCCAGGCTCCTGGTTATTTCAGTGAATGTTTAAGACCCAAATGGAACAACAGCCTGTAGTTGGCTCAATGGAATGCTACCCGCAATGCATCCTTCTCTCCAGCAAGAAAACATTCAGAGAGGGGACATGAGAGCCCTGCAGACTCATGCAAGTGCTTCCCGAACACATTTAGCATTTCTCCCTCACAAGAACCCACATTTCCACACTGCCCAAGGCTGCCTCGAATTCAGGAAATTGTTCCTTCTCTTTGAGGATGACAGCTCCCCATCTATCTGGCCAGAACTCTTGGCACCAACTCCAATTCCCTGTCATTACTCATGTGCTGGGCGCTTCCTTCCAAAGCATCCCCTGGCAATGCTGATTTCCCGTGTCCCAGATGGAACCAACCCACTTCTCCCAGAAACCCGAACTCTTCCTTACCTACTTGCTTTTGCCTCATTTCCGAAGTCCACTTTTTAACCATGCTGTCTTCATCCCCAAACACAAATGCACTACAATCATTTATTACACCCTTTTCTTCTAACCCCCTAAGGTACAAAGCAGGACACACCAAACATGCAATAAACACTGAGTGAAAAAAAGTGCACTTAAGCATTAACATGTTGGAATCTATAAAAAAAAGGCAAGGGATTTTACTCTTTTAACCTTCACTACAATTATTACTTTACAGAAAATGCTTTAATGATGACAATACCTGATCTTTATATGCAACTTTCTAGCATGCTTTCAAATATATGATTTCAGTTAGTTCTTGTTCCAACAGTAGTTTAGGAAGAGTTTTGCAGTCAAAAGATCCAACTCCGAGGTTCACCTTTGCCTCTTAATAGCTGAATGAACATGAACACACAGCGAAACCTCTCTGAATCGAATCAAGACAATAATTCACAGGGCATTTAAGATTCTAAAAATAATATTTGGGGTGTGAAAGTACAATACAAGCCAGTGATCTCCTCTAAGACTCTACCTCCGTGAAGTCACCTGTTGGAGCTGACAACTTTCTCCTTGTGGTCCTACTGTGCATGATCTTACTTCCCAGCAGGCAGCATTCAAATGACCCCATCTAGCCTTATTAATTTCTGTAGTCCCTGTGTCTCACACAGTCTGGTTGTTCAATCATTATTTGTTTAATGAAAGGTGGACTTTTAGTAAATATCATCAGGATCTCATTTGCACCCTATTTTCAGTTAAAAGCCTTCATTGAAATCGGGGTCTCTAAATGGAAGAGTGTGTTTACTTTTGTAAGGACACTCAAAAAACATTCCACATGTCTGTTTAGACTTTTACCCTAAACAACAACAAAAAATATATATAGTCATGCGTCACTTAAGGACAAGGATATAGTCTGAGAAATGACATCGTCAGGTCACCATAGAGTGTACTTGCACCAACCTAGAAGGCATATATATTTTTATTTGTATATATTTCTTTATATAGAAAAACCAAAGTCCCAGCACCATTACTGAATATCAATCATTTCTTCTACTTGATCTGTAAAGCCAATATCAACTGCCATATATCAAATTTCTATATATATTTCATTATAATCTTATGGGGTCCCCATCATATATGTGGTCTGGTCTTAACCAAAACATCAAGATGCAGCACATGAGCACATGTAAACATATGTATGTATACGGAATAAGTATTCTGAGAAAAGCTTGGGGTGGGGAACTGAATCAGGCTATGAAATAATGACCCGCTTATAACCAAACTAACAAAAAGTAGGTAGCTACTCAATTTGTCAAGGAGTTATTCATTGTTGGAAATTAACCTGAAACTTGATCTCTAGTAATATAACATGTGTGGTAAGATGAAGTATGAAGTTTTAGTTTTTTTTTTTTTTTTTAGAGATTGCTGCTGCTCTACCCGTCCTTCCAAGAAGTCCCCTGATTCATACTCAGGGCCAGCTCCTCTCACCGGTTGAAATTTAGTAGTTGAGGCCTGCCTCCAACCCATAAAACTACCCTGTCACCGTGGAATAACTCACAGGGAGCTGGGGGACAGGGAGAAATCAATTGAGAAGCCAGATGACAAATGCAACTGGGGCACCACTGGGCCATCATTTGCAAAGTCCATGGCACATCTTCCCCATCCACGGTGTGTGTTGGAAATCAGGATACCGGGATGTTCCATCCCTTTGCTCCTTCCAGCTCCCTGGAGCCGAAAGCTTCGCTCACAGCCACTCACGCCAGTTGCCTGCTGACCTTTTATGGGTTGCAACCGCATGCCTGACTAACTGATTTGTTCCAGCTGCAGCTATATTTTCTACCTTCCTTGTTACTTAATTGATCCTGGCTGTGCCTGGTCCTGCAAAGAAGCCCTCGCAGACCTTGCAACATATGCTATATATCCTGTATGTACTCCTATGTCCTGACAAGGAACATAAAAATCAGAGATGGCAGGAGACAAGGGGAGGGAAAAGTCAGCCAAAACACTATGAATGCAAATAACTTGGCTTGCCTTGTTGAATCTCTCAAGCGCAGTCCACTGCTCCCCGGACCAGCTAACTTTCTTCCTACAGACAGCACGTCTCTGGAGACTCAGATTTTCTCTTCAAACTTTAAAAACTGTAATCACCTACAGACCTTTAAAGACAAAAGAAAAAGCCAGAACAGAACAACAAATTGTTTCCCTCGTTCATTCTTTGTTCTTTTGACCATGTGTGTTAAGTCCCGCTAAGTACCTGGCACAGTGCTAGACTCCAGGGAAACAGGTGAATTAGAGTTGCTGCTCTGCTGTAGCTCGCAGTCTTATAGGGGACAGAGACACAGAAATAAATACCTGGAATATCATGGGCCTTGCCTTAACCTAGATCAGCAGTTCTTAGCATATGGAGAAGGACCCCTGGGTATTTCTGAAACACTTTCAAGGGGTCTGTGAGATCCAAATTCTTTTCATAATAAAACTAACGTGTTATTATTTGTGTTTTTCACCCTCATTCTCTCATGAGCATACAGTGGAGTTTTCTAGAGATGACATGTAAAGTCACAACAGATTGAATGCAGGACAATCCACCTGTCTTCTGTTAAGCCAGACACAAAAGAGATTTGTAAAATGTAAAATAATGCCACTATTCTCACCATTGTTTTGTCTTGGAAAATATAGTCATTTTTCATAAAAATGTATTGTTTATGTCATTGTATAATTGGCTTGCTGTTACTTTTAATGAATTAATAAATAAATATGTAGAGCATTCTCAGAATTAATTTATAATAGTAGATATTGATAGATATAACACACATAAACAAAAGGTCTTTGGGGATCACAATAATTTTGAAAGAGTTTAAGGCTGTGAAGAAGTTGCAAAAAGGAAATCTTCTAAAACTGATTTATGTGAATAGATGTACAACTTGGTAAATTTACTAATAATCATTTAATTGTACACTTAAAATGGAGTAATGGCATGGTATATAAATTATACTTCAATAAAGAAAAAAAGAAAAAAAATAGTACTGAGAGATCCTATGTATACTTTGCCCAGCTTTTCCCAATGACAATGTCTTATTAATATATAACTAGATGGCTAGGCACAGTGGCTCACGGCTGTAATCCTAGCACTCTGGGAGGCTGAGGCAGGAGGATCACTTGAGCTCAGGAGTTCGAGACCAGCCTGAGCAAGAGTGAGACCCCATCTCTACTAAAAATAGAAAGAAATTAGCCAGGCAACTAAAAACAGAAAAAAATTAGCTGAGCATGGTGGCGCATTGCCTGTAGTCCCAGCTACTAAGTGGAAGGCTGAGGCAGGAGGATGATTCGAGCCCAGGAGTTTGAGGTTGCTGTGAGCTATGCTGATGCCATGGCACTCTAGCCTGGGCAACAAAGCAAGACTCTGCCTCGAAAATATATAGAGAGTACATTGTCAGAATCAGAAAATTAACATTGGTTCAGTACCATTAACTACAGATCTTCACCAGTTTTTACACACACTCTTGTGTGTGGGCACGTGTGAAGATCTATGAAATTCTATCACTCCTACAGATTTGTGTAGCTATTACCTTGACAAGCACACAGAACTGTTCTGGCACCACAAAAACACTTCCTCATGTTACCCTTTTATAGTCACATTCTCTTCCCAACCCTAATTTCTGGCAAACACTGATCTGTTCCCCATCACTATTATCTTGTTACTTTAGGGACATAGTGCAAGTAGAATCATACAGCATAATACCCTCTGAGATGGGCGTGTTTTGCATAAAGCTTTTGAGACCCATCCTAGTAGTTACATCCACGGTTTGTTCCTTTTTTATTGCTAAGTAGTATTCCACTGAATACTACAGTTTGTTTGTTTATTCACCCACTGAAGGACACTTGCATTGCTTTCAGTGTTTGGCTCTTACTAATAAAGCTACTGTGAACGTCTGTGTACAGGTTGTATGTGTACATAAGTTTTTATTTCTCTAGGCTAAATACCTAGGACTGTGTTAGCTGTTCATATGGGGGACTGTGTTTAATTGTACAAGAAACTGCCTGATGTTTCCAGCAAGGGTGGACTATTTTTCATTCCCACCAGCAATGTATAAGAAATTCATATTCTCACCTATTTTTATTGTCAGTATTTTTTGTTTTGGCCATTCTAATGGGCATGTAATGGTAACCCATCGTAGCTTTAATTTGGATTTCCCTTTGAGCTGATGATGTTGAACTTCTTTTTCTATACTTACCCACAAATCTTTGGTTAAAGGTCTGTTCAGGCTTTTTGCCCATGTTTCTATTGGATTGTTTGTTGTCTTACTGTTGAATTTAAAGAGTTCTTTCGTATTCTGGAAACAAGTCCTTTGTCAAATATATGATTTGCAACTATTTTCTTCAAATCTCTGTGGTTTTTTTAATCAGGGTCTTTCACAGAGCAAAAGTTTTAAATTTTGATGAAGTCCAACTTGTCGATTTTTTTTTTTCTTTTATAGCTTAGGCCTTTGCTGTCAAGTCTAAGAACTCTGCCTAGTCCCAGGTCATAAAGATTTTCTCATAAATAATGTTTTAAGCATGTGAAGTGTCCTGAGACCAAAAAGTTTGAGAGCCACAGGCCTAGATGCATGTTCAGTGTCCTCAGAATGTACAGAAAGAATGTTTTATTGGAACTTGTTTGTAAAGAAGAGGGAGAAGGTGGTAGGGAGAAGAAATGGAACCAGACTTCTGATCCTCAGTCCTCAGTCAGGATGTGGAGGGTTTACAGGGGCAGGAACTGGGTCTTCAGTCTTCCCTTTTCTTTTTTTCTCTCTTTCTTTCTTTCTTTCTTTCTTTCTTTCTTTCTTTCTTTCTTTCTTTCTTTCTTTCTTTCTTTTTCTTTCTCCCCCACCCCCACATCCCTAGTACCTGGGACATAGAAGGATGGGACAAAGGCATCTCAAAGAGCACAAACAAAGCAGCAAAGCAGAGCGGCTGTGAAAATTCATGATGTGTTTGGGAACAACGCACCTTACCATGTGGTGGTGGTGGAGGTGTAGGTGTGTGCGGACAGGTGGGACTAGAGGTGGGAGGTGGGTATGTGAGATGGGGGTAGGGCATTGGCTGTGAACAGGCCCTGTGAGCCCTGCTGAAGAATGGATGCTTCCACATCCTCCCTGCAATACTTTCCCCTTCCAGACTATAGCTTAGCACAATAAGTCAATTACAATAAAACTTTCTGCCAGATAACAAAGATTTCCCAACACCAGCCATAGATCCAAGATCCCGTGTATTTCATAGCAGCGAAAAAGGAGCAGGAAGAGGGCAAGAAACAGACTTAACTTGTTCGCTTCCTGTGTGCCAGGCACTGTAATGCACACTTCACAGCTCACCCTGAGGAACAGAGACTGGCTAGTCTTTCATCAGAACAGTTTCTTTTTCAGGGCACGCGGGTAGCTCCGTTCCCAGCCCTCCTTGCAAGTAGGTGTGGCCGGTGGACTCTGAGCCAAAGTGAAGTCATGCCTTGCACAGAGAAATCTTCAATACAGTCTGCCACGCTCACTCCTCGTCCTCTGCCTTGGAGCGGATGGGTCCCTTGATTCCGATTGTCACCAGATGGGAGAAAAAGTGGGCCTCGGACTCTGCGCTGGACAAGAGCTGCCTGTGTGGAATTTACGTGACCAAGAAATAAACCTCTCCTAGGTAAAGTCATTCATATTGAAGATTTTGATCTAGCAGCTAAGATCAAAGACTTTAACTAACACACATCTTGAGGAGTGTGGCCACTCTTTTTGAGTTTCCCCTTCTTATCACACCCACGAGGGCTATCCACTCAACTCTTCCACCTCACAGGGGAACAAGAACTTTCTGGTTGCCTCCTAAGGCCTCACCCTCCTATTCCAGCCTAAACCGCAGGCCAGGCAGCTTCCTGAACTGCCTAGTAAATGCCACTTTCTCGGAGTCCAACTGAGCTTGACGTATCAGACGCCCTTCCTGAGCTTCCTAATCAGAGCCAAGGGTTGGGAGTGGGAGGAAGGGCTCAACTCCTTGACAAAGCATTCAGAGGCCTTCACAGTTGGATTCTTTCCCACATCTCCCTTTCACTCCCCACCCGACCTCTGTACACAGCCTGGGATTTCTGCTCCGCACGCCCACCGCACTCTGTTCCCAGCTCCATTGGGATCTGCTCCTGTGCTGGGCTGCTCTTGTGCTTTGCCGTTTCTTTGAGGAAGCTGAGCTCCTCGAGGGAGGGGTCTTCTGTGAACACCGCAGCTTCAGTGACTGTGCTATGGGACCTCTGTGCCTTTCGAACATTTTGAAAGGAACTGAAATATTCTATGAAACCCATGGACAGAGCATCGCCCCCTACCTGCCTGTTACCTCTGGGACCTCAGCTCTTAGGGCTCCCTGGCTCCCTCAGTGTCCTCCTGCCACACTCGCTTCCCATGCTCTCTGCCAGGAATGTTCCTCCCCAGACAGCCCCTCCTGCTCCCTCATTCCTGCAGGCTGTGCCCACTCGCGCCTGCCGGAGGCTTCCTGCGGTAGCAATGTGGTGATGGCCACAGCTTCCTTCCTTGGAGCCCACCTCCCTCTGCCTTTTACCTGCTTCATTCTCCTTCAATGTGCTGATACAATCAATTATATCATCTGACATAATTCATCTCATTTATTTATCTGTTTTTTGTAAGTCTCTTTCCACTATGATGTCAGCTCCCCAAGGCAGGGCCTTTGTGTTGTTCACTGGTATGTTTTCACATCCAGAGAAGTACCTGGTGGTTATTGTGTGCTTGACATGTTTCAGAAGAAGAAAGGGAGGAAGGGAGGAAAGAGGGAAGGAGGAAGGGAAGGAAGGAGAGAAGGAAGGAAGAAAGGAGAGAAGGAAGGAAGGAAGGAAAGAAGGAAGGAAGGAAGGAAGGAAGGAAGGATCTCATGGAACTGCTCTGACAGCCTGTAGGCATGAGACAGAGAGCAAAGGCCTCTCTTCCTTCTCACTCCCCACAGCTGTGTCTAAAGACTCCACGCATCAGTCTGGAGGCTTCTGCATTCAAGGCCTTTTCATGGCATTTAAGAGTGAAGGTTCTGGGCCTCAGTTTCCTCATCTTTAAAATGAGAAGAATAATATTGCCAACTGCGTAAGTCTTTCTGGGAATTAAATGAACAGTAACTGGCAAGGAGTGCAGATGCCACAGGGCCGGCTATAATTACATTTTGTTTTACTTCTCACTTTTTAAACCACCCACAAACAAGTCTGTTTTGCTTTGAGAGTTGGAAGAGATGCCAAAATATTTTTGGGCTCCTCATTTTCTAGAGATACCCAGAGAAGTCCAGTGACTTTCCCGAGGTTACACAATTAGTAAGTAGTGGAACTAGGGTTCTAACTCAGGCTCGTGTGTGTCAGAATCCTGTGTGTACATTCAGCTCTCTTGATACTATTTTCTTTCATCCCTTTTTCCAGCAACCAGCCTAGTTCTTTAACATCTATCATTCATTACTCTCTTTTGATACCTATAAATATCCTTCATTTACATTTAACTACAATGGTTTTTGTCAATAGCAATAAATGGTCTGTCTACCACTGGTAGGAGACAGGCCAGCACTAGACAGAAAAATTTGTAACAGGAAATGCTTAGCAACCCCCCAACACATGCATGCATGCACGCATGTGCACACACATGGAGTGAGATCTTGCACCAATGCTCTATTTGAGCATAATAGAATTGCAACTATTCAATCTTATACTCATCCATTTAGCATTTATTGAACACCTACTACGTGCCTGTTCTTTCAATACGCTCTGAGAATAATAAGATGAAACATAATGCCTACTCTCAAGGAGTTTCTGCTCAGAGAGACAAAAAACCAGTGATACAGCGTCCTGCACTCAGAGATGACACATAAATATGTTCAGTGCAATGTGATAAGTGCTATCGTTATAAGGCCACATCCATTTTCAAACTTCTTTTGCATTAGTATCATATGTATTATAATTTTTGTTTTAGTAAATATGATCCTAGGATGAAGATATGAAAACAAAGTGCTCTGGGCTCAAGAGAGGAGAAAGCAGCCTAACCTTGCAGATGGAAAGCTAGGGAAAGCTCAATAGAAGAGGTGATATTCAGGATGGGTTTTGAAGGATGAGTTGAAGTTCACAGAGAGAGGAGAGAAGACTATTCCAGGTAGCCATAGCAGCATGCTCTGGGACATAAAGCCAAGAAATAGCCATAAAAATGAAAAGATAAGCAGGATCTAAACAGTGATTTAAACTATTGCCACAGGGCAACGAATGGCTGATTAGAGATCAAATAAATGGTACAGGGAAGGACATTAAGGGATGTGGAGGAGGGAGGAATTGTTCCAACCCCAGAGAAAGCTTCATGGAAAAGGTCAGGCTTGAAGCAAAGAAAGAAATAGCTGAAAGGCTGAAGATGTTTGAGGCTTTTCTTTTTAATCCACTGGGATAGAATTCTTTAAACTTGAGTACTGAGAAAAATGTCTTGGGAATATTTGTTAGCCTGGGGAATGGGCTTTTTTTATTTCTTGGAGAAATAGAAGGCAGCTAAAGTATTTTATATGTAGACCTTTATGTCATCTGTATGAAAGCCCTTAGGAAAAAGACTTGACAATCTCTTATGGCCTCAGTATCCCTGAGAAGGTGTTTCAGACTAATGCTTCCTGTTATACTGAAAGCGGATTTAGAGAGCAACCCCTTCTGTTGAATTCATCACAGCCCACAACAGGCTGAGCGTGGACTAGGGCTAACTGTCTCTCCCTTTTATCATTATAACATGGGCAGAGGAAATGCAAGATTGAAGTTGACATTAAGTATAGCTTGAAAAATCTGTATTTCATATAAGTATATACATAAATGCCATTTTTCGGTTCTTTTTGCAGCAAAAATTAAAAGAACAAAGAATATTAATGTATATTTGGATAGAATTAATTTTAAAGCAGTTTTTTTAACCAAATTCTCACCATCCTTTTAGTTTTCAGTCACCAGTGCTAGGGGCTCCCAGTGTATGCGCCATGAGTACCCTGACAATATTTTTATGCTAAACAGATCAGTGACAGCTTTAGGTTCCCCTGCAAAAAATATTTCATGGGCAGATCATTTGCACTGAAAGACAGGTAGGAGAATGGGTCAGGGAAATAAATGGACCAATTTTATGTTTCTTTTCTAATTAAGATTCCTTTCAAGAAAGACCAGAACTGAGGTTTGTCACTTGGCAGCCAGCCGAAGTTGACACTTGCCCCATTTCAGGTTAAAGCACAGACTACCCTCTGACTCCTTGTTCTTTCTGGCCAGAATATATGATTTGGAGCAAAAAATTACGTTTGCTTATTCACTGAAGCTTTCTAACTGGCTTCTCTTCCTGTCTTTCCTGTTGTGCCTAAAAAGGAATCATCCAGTGAAAAGCCGGCCAGTATGACCAGTTTTGTTTCAGCAGGCATTTATTAAGCCCCTGAGTCACCGTGGTGGGCACTGGAGTTGCAGACACATAAAAGACTCTCGTTTCCATCTGGAGGGTAGCACAATCACAGCGTGATGCGCCAGTGTTGGGTGTTACAGGAGTGACAGGAAGGACACCCAGCCTGACCTGGGGGTGTTAGGGAAGATGTCTAGGAAGAGGGGACGCCCTAGCTGAGATGAGAGGGACCAGACAAGTCACGAGGGTCCTGGGAGAGGGCACCACAGAGAGAAAGATGTTCCATTAGGACACAGCAAGGGACAGCAGCGTGGTGTCTCCAGGCAGCCACAAGTATATAGCTTTCAAAGCCTAGAGCAAGGAGCACCGTGGAGAGGCAGGAGAGAGCATCACGGGGTAACTCAGGCCAGCTGTGCAGGGCCTGAGCATCCGATGACGGGTGAAGGTCCAGGAAGTCCTGGCAAGAACAGACTGAAGGGACCACTCACAGAGCAGGGTCCCAGAAACTAACAAGGGATGTCAAGGAATCCAAGCACCAGCCACCAGGCAAAGCCAGTACCACTCCTGGGCCTGAGAGAGCCAGGGAAGAAAACATTGAGCCCTGGGGTGCAGGGTGCCACCCACCAGGAGATGATATTGACAAGGGAGGCAGCTTCGGCTGGAACCCTGGTGCTGCGGCAGGGCGGGAGCAGGGCAGCCTCACCTCCAACTCCATCTTCCTTCCCTTCCTCTCTACTGGCCTCTTCCTTCCTCTCTACTTCCCTTCCTCTCACCTTCTACTGGCCAATGCCAGCCGGGAGCCCGAGGGCAAGGAGCCCTGGGGAGGCAGGGGCAGCCTCTGTGTCCAAACTGCAGCCAGCGTCAGTGCTGATCTCACACAGACACAAAGAACCTTAAACATTTTTATTAATAGAAGGTACAAATACCAAGTGAAACAAGGTGTTTAGATAAACATCACAAACATGGGTGGGAATTTCCTTTATAATGAGTTTCATACAGCAACCAAATGATTTTCCTATATTTTACTAAAAGCATTAAAATTGCTCAGAAAAAAACCCACCTTCTTAGTGTTTTGCACCCAGAGCTATTCTTCTTATAAACTCCTGGATATTCATTGCATTCAGTGACTGGTTTATGGGAATTTAGCTGAGCTTTCTTTAGTGCTTTGTATGTTTAGGTGAGGGAAGTTAAGGGGATAACGTAGGTGGCTAAACAGAAGATGAAGAATGAAAACACTGCTGTACAATTACTGTGGGCCTGTAATCCCTCTTTTTTTTTTTTTCTTTTTTTGAGACAGAGTCTCTCTCTGTCGCCCCTGGCTAGAGTGCAGTGGCATCATCACAGCTCACTGCAACCTCAAACTCCTGGGCTCAAGCAATCCTCCTGCCTCAGTCTCCCGAGTAGCTGGGACCACAGGCATGAGCCAACACGCCTGGCCAATTTTTTCTATATATTTTAATTGGGCAATTAATTTCTTTCCATTTTTTTTTTAGTAGAGACAGAGTCTCGCTCTTGCTCAGGCTGGTCTTGAACCGCTGACCTCGAGCAATCTGCCCGCCTCGGCCTCCCAGAGTGCTAGGATTACAGGCGTGAGCCACCGCGCCCAGCCTATAACTCCTCTT